>JAOSBM010000004.1:8627412-8652784 GCA_027568955.1 Erythroxylum tenue
TACCAATTGAGCTACTAGCTCAATTGGTAAGAGGCGTGTTGTCAGAAACAACAAAACCTTGAAGTCTTGGGTTCGAGTGCCAGAAACTCCCCAAGGTCAAAGAGGACAATACTGATAAAGGTTGTGGTCTCGGGGCCCTCGGAACTCAGGTGTCCGTTGCAAGCCCGAGCCCAACATTGAGACTCAATATGATTCAAAATACTTCTCATATTTTTAGGTACATGCATTACTTTATTAATATTTTTATTATGCCTTTATATCTAACTAATCATTTTAATAAAATATTTTTGTTTCGTAGGATTGTATAAGAGTAATAAACAACACACATTGATGCATATGCTTAAAACCGATTAGCCAATACCATGTAGGGGCAACAGATTTGATCCAACTTCAATTAGCATTTGCTATTGCTTATTTGACACGAGTTTCACGTATATAATAACTAGATGTGAAGGTACTGTGAGTTATTTTAAAAACAATATTAATTTTAACAAATTAATTTTCTATAGCTTCACATGGTATTACAATATCTTATAAAAATATAGTAATTATGATTAATTTTTGTTAGATTTTTGTTAATATTATATACTTTATATGTTCAAGTAAGTTCTATTTAGTTAGCATGGGCTATACTATTAAGTTTAGATTCCTTTCAACATATGGCAGTGAAAGAAGATATTATAAAGAAGAGAAAGACCATAAGGTTCACAAGAATTGTTTATCTATATGTATTCTTATTTGAGAAATGTTTTTGACGTTTTACAAGCAAAAATCCTTACAATTTCGCATGTCTAATTATGATATGAAGAAGCAAAATATAATGTTATTGCTTGTTGTGTGGTATATAATTTTACTAGAATGCATGAACAAAGCAATGAATTATTTAATGCTTATGCTAAAAATTAAGAACATATTATGAAAAATATAACTGAAGATGCAAATTCTCAAGTAGAATATAATATCACTTCATTATAACTTCAGAGTATGTCTTGAAAGTGGGATACAATTGCTATACAAATATAGAATGATTATATTAATAGAAGTTCTTATTGGTTGATGTTCTTTTTGTAAGTGATGCTACTATTATTCTTTAAACTTTAAAGCATTGTATCATGATTAATATTTTTAATTATTTAATTAGAACGATTTAATATAATTTTTATCTTTATATTGGACTCATTATTTAAAATTAATGTTTTTTGTTATATTAAATATTCATACCTTTTATTTTAATAATTATGAGAAATAATTAATTTAATAATAAAACTTGATACATTAAAAATAAATAAAATAAAATTTAATTGTAACATTTAAAAGTATAATAATAATAATAATAATAATAATAATAATAATAATATGATTTTCGAAAATTAAAACAAAAAAATATGATGATAACACTAAACAAGTTTTTTTTCAATTTTTTATTACAAATTTCAATCAAACATGTTTTTATTTTCTGTTTTTATTATAAATCTCATCCAAATAGAATTTTATTTTTTAAAAAATAAACTAAAAACATGAAGTAATAACCTACAACCATATTAGAAAAATGAAAGGGAAACCAAATGGTCTTATGATGGAACCAAATTGCCCAATGGGTCTGTAGCAAGATTCACTTAGCTAAGACGTGTTTTGAATCTCATTTCGCAAGCAACAAGCATTCTATGATACTTTTTGATGTAGTCCAAATACATGAAGAAAGTGTACGACATTACGTCTAAGGTTTCAATATAAAGACAATTCACATCTTAAACTTGAATCTCGCCAAAGCAATTATAACTTACAAGAAAGATTTACAAAGGCATTTACCTATGTAATAGTCATTGTTGATGGAAAAAATGTAACAACCTTGAAGAGATACAACAAAGGTGTAATACCCCAATCCCACCCGACGCATGCACGTGCACCATAAGGTCACACGTGCACATGCCCGACAGAATTGACATGTTACCTATATCACCTTCACTTTATCACATGTCATCATAATTAAAATCACAAATCACACATTTGCTAAAATCCAAAATTTTCTCATTTTATATCATAAACTATAAAGTACATTGTAGTTTTAAGTTCAACATCATCCATATTTATACAACATCGTCCTATGAGCATAACAACTCAGTCTACACAATATGCTACAAACATGAGGAATGCACAAAAGTTATTAACAAACTATGTCTTCAATTCCCAACTGACCGACTTTTGAGCCATATCTGATCGTCAAAGTTGCACAAAATATGCTTTATATGGAGTCTTAGAAGTTAGGTCGTCTCACTCTCGAACCTGAAATTGTTAACGATGTAATTTTGATAAATTTTGCAAACTCAGTGGATTCTGTTGCCATACTTCCTCTCCCACCATATTGTGCTTAAGACATCACAGAACAATCCCTGATCTGATGATCAAGTGAGCCGCACCGAAGGCAAGCTCCTATCAACCTCCTATCAACCTCTAGCATTCACCACTGTGCTTCTTCCCACAATGATCACAAGCTGGAAACTGACCTGATATTGTACCTCTATTATTCCCAGACCGTACAAAACTACCTCTCTGTTTGAATCCTGACTGTCTAGATCCAGTCGGTGGCCTGAAAGCTCGGTTCTGACGCTTATTGAATCTTCTACCAGAATCTCCCTGAGAATAACTAGGCCTCTTCTGTCTCGACTCTGATCTGTGCTCAGTCTGAATATCTTTCAACAATTGTTCAATACGAATCGAGGCATCTCGTAATTCTGTAAAATTACGCAGATTAGAAATAGCTAACCTCATTCGGACGTTCATAGTTAGGCCTTCTTCAAACCTCCTACATTTGTCTTCCTCAGTAGGAACCAAGGCAGTGGCATAACCCAACAATTCATTAAATTTCACTTCGTACTCTGCTATAGTCATATTGCCCTGCTTCAAATCCATAAATTCTTTCTTCTTTCTATCCATGTAGATCTTAGGCACATAGTTTTCCTTGAAGACTCTCAGGAAGTCTTCCCATCTCAAACTACAAGGCCTGATGGTACTGCCTGGAACAGTTTTCCACCACTGGTAAGCTGGGCCTTGCAGTAGAGATATGGCATAGTCGAACCTCTCATCTGACTCACAGTCCATCTGATCAAAGACCCTCTCAGTTCTTTCTAACCATCCCTCGGCCTCTGCAAAGTCTGTACTTCCGTAGAAATCCACAGCCCCATACTTTCGCAGTTTATCGTACCTCCTTTCCCTTCTCTCGGAAATCTTTGGAGGCATTCTCTCAGGTCGAGATATTAACGACTCTCTACTGGCTCTCTCTGATCATAGGTCAGCTGAGTGTTCCACTTGATCGCTTACGTCAAATAACCTATAACACACAATAACTTCAATTATCACCCGAAGTTTTCACAACATTTCATGCCTAACATAACTACATATCCCTATGGATGCCAACTATGCTCTGATACCACAAACTGTAACACCCCAACAGTCACACGTGCACATGTCCGACAGAATTGGTGTGTTACCTATATCACCTTCACTTTATCACATGGCATCATAATTAAAATCACATATCACACATTTGCTAAAATCCAAAATTTGCTCATTTTATATCATATACCATAAAGTACATTGTAGTTTTAAATTCAACATCATCCATATTTATACAACAAAGTCCTAAGAGCATAAACAGCTCAGTCAATACAGTATGCTACAAACATGAGGAATGCACAAAAGTTATTAACAAACTATGTCATAAATTTTCAGCTGACCGACCTTTGAGCCATATCTGATCGTCAAAGTTGCACAAAATATGCTTCTATAGAGTCTTAGAAGCTAGGACGTCTTACTCTCGAACTTGAAATTGTCAACGATGCAATTTTGATGAGTTTTGCGAACTCAATAGAGCACCCATCCTCGGTGGTTCACTCATGTTATAAAACACAATCAATCATAAACATATTGTCACACAGTTCATATCAACTTGATTAGCATCAAGTTCTATCACAAACAAATTGTACTTCAGTCAAACAATTTAATCAAACTATCACTTCATTACACTTGAATAAAATACAATCATTGGTTTAATACCATGTATTCAAACATATAACATTCTTACAGCTTCACAAATCATTCAATGAATTCAAATCATATGTGAATGCTGTATGTTTGAGACTCACATTCGTTTTTACATTGTTGTGACTGTGTACTTTTTCAGTATCCCGTATCACTGGGCTCTTTCATACTGCCCCTTATCCGTTGTGGATACAGGGCTAATTGATCACAGTGAGCCTTAGGCTCTAATCACGTAAGTTTGAGCTTTAAGCTCTTTTCAGTAGCAGTCTCAGTTAGTAGCAACACCAGTCACAACTGCTTTTATATTACATGTATTGAAATGAAATACATGCCACAATTCATTCAATACAATCAATCACTTTAATTCACATTATCTCAGTCAATACAGTCAGTCATAACATTCAGTCACTTTTAGTTGAGAATCATTTAGGCAGTCTCATTCACATACAAGTAGCACTTCCAATGATATTCACATGCATCAAACACCTCGGACAAGTATTGTCTGGAATTCAGTACACAATCAGTACATATTCATCATATATCAAATTCAATTCAGTAATATCAGATCAAATTAAAGTGAGACCATCTTATGTTACTCACAATTGCTCCCTTAAGCCTATTGTCTTGACGTTCCGGCAATATTAAGATGTGATCGCACTACTTGCTCTCCTATATACATCAACACAATTTAACATTACAGTACTGCTTATGTAATTGAGTAAACACATGTATAAATGTATCATGTATGTGCAATGACAAATTCTCGGGTATATTTCTGTGCAATAGTGCCAAAATTCACCCTCATTCATTATTTCAGCTTTTGTTGAGAGCATCCCAAATGCTATATTTTTGTAACACTTTCTTCTAGACAACTGTTCCTCTGTGTCTTAAGTTTCTAATGATACCAAAATCATTCAATTTGGTTCATTATTCTATGAGTTATGTTCATAATACCACAGACTGAGTACATTTGAAATTTTGGCTAGAGCATGATCATGCATTCAAGTTTTACAACCCACATCTCTCAACTACAATATCCAAAAATTACAAACTTTATATCAATTGAAAGATAAGAGAATAAGTTATAACTTTCGTAAAGACACCTTTGTCTGATTCGGCCTACATCAATACAGTTTATTCAATAACAACAGGACATGATTTCTGTCACTAGTAGTACTACAACTTAAGCCAAGACTCACTTTCAAGCTAAATTTCAAGACCTTTAAAGACAGAATTCAAATTCAATTTCTTCTTAATATTTGTAGCCAAATGTTTCTTTATTTGGAGCTCTACGGATCAAGTTATAATCAAAATACTGAAGTATGTTCAATATAATATCTCCAGTTTATAATATTTCAGTACATGCCCTCACTTTGATTCAATCAATCCTTTTTCAAGTTAGTTCAGATAGATCTAAATTTTTATGGAGAGGAAAAAAATGTCTTAAGGAGTGTATTGGTTCAATTTTCAAGTCATTTGAAGGTCAAGAGACAAAGTTATAACAAAATAAATGAAAGATGTTCAAAACAATCTCTCTATAGTAAACCTTTGGTGCAACTCCTCTTCACTTCTCTCTCTAAAACGCAGGTCTTCTTCTTCTTCATCGAAAACCCAGTTTTTCTTCTTCTTCCATTTTTTTTCCAAATTTTCCCACTTTTACACTATCCAACTCATACATCTTATGCCTAAACCAACTTTTCTACTTCCATCTCAACCCATCTCAACACAAATAAATAAAAATCCAAAAATCATCATAAACATCAAAAATCGTATACTCATTCACACAAATTCCAGTTTCTGCATTTTTCTCTATCTTACATTCATCTGATGTATTTTTTCACCTTCTACACTTTCATTTTATCAAAAACTTATCATTTTATCATTTCTATATTAGGACCTCACCCAATTCATTTTCCTTATCTTTAAACTCACTTCAGATCATCTCAAAAACACCCACACACATTCCCGCTTATCAAAAGTGAACAAAAACAGAGCATATATATTCATACATCAGCTTTCATGAACTTCTGCATTTTCATTCATCTGTTACATCTTTTTCCAGTTAACCCCAATATCACAAGCATATCACCATTTACAATATCACAAAACTTAAAACTCAACTTACTTGAGTTAGCTAAATTTTCAGAATATCAAACTCACAAAACTTAAAACTCAACTTACTTGAGTTAGCTAAATTTCCAACATATCAAACTTCAGTGAATGGATGAACAATAAGGTTTTGACAGAAATCAAGCACTCTCTATATGGTCTGAAATTCTTACTTTGATGTAAGAATCAAATACCAATTTCACATACAGGAATCACAAACTCTTTTGGTATGGTTAACAAGGAAGAGAATTTCATATTTTCAGTGATGAGCAAAACCGAATGAAGAACAACACCAGCAGAAAATTGCTTCCTAAACATGTGACTATGTGTCCTCCTTGCATGTCATACATTTGTCACCCAAATAAAGCTGCCACATATCACACTACAATTGATCCATTTATCAATATTTTTCCTAATCCTACAATACCCCAAATTTTCAGAATTTTCCAAAATTCACCAAAAATTTTGAAATAATACTAATAGTCTCCAAATAAAATTTTAACATAAATAAGTCACAATTCATGTTTTAATCAATCAATGATACCCGAAAAATATCAATGAATGCATGTACAATTATTTTAATGTATCAAAAATAAATATTTACATGTGTGTGAATATACAATAATGCATGAGCATGCAATGTACTTTTAATTTCTCATAGTACACTCAATTCACTATTCTGGAGTCTAGCCTCGAACATAGGATGTTACAAAAGGGATCAAAAATAGATCTCTACAATTAACATAATCAAATAGGTATAACAGGAGGAAGTAAGTTAGTAAAGCATCCGTGCAACAAACCAAAGAAAGGAGGGGAATATATAATAAGCAAAAACACAGTTGTCGAAAAGGGAACAACAATCCTACCTCAGTTGAATGCAACACTGAGTAAGATCTTAAATTATTTCATAGAGAAGTATTTGTCCCTATTGGCACCCAAAATAGGGTGAATTAGTGGTAATGAATTTAAAGAGAACTTTTTGTAACTTAATGAAAACCCTTAATAGATTTTAAATTGAATGATAAAATATAATGGCAATTTAATTAAACTCAATTAATCAACCAAAAATAAAGTAAGGAGCATAAGGATGAGAAAATTGCAAATTGATTTTATAATAGTTTGACAATCAAATCTTGCCTACATCAAATCTCCAAATCTCTTTTGAGATTCCAATAATCTCCTCTTTTAATTAGGAGAAGAGGAACCTTTTATAATAGTATTTAATTGGAAAAGAGGAACCTTCTTACAATAATCTTTAAATGGAAAAAAAGAACCTTGTATAATCTTCCTTGAAAGGTGAAGAAAAACCTCAATGCTTTTGGGTACACCCAAAATATGGTAAAGCCAACCCAATTGATGTTTACAACTCAAATAAACCTTACATGCTCAATTTAATGTTCAAGGACTCTCAATCACATCATAGCCAATGAATGAATACTTGTGAATGCCAAAATTTTTTGTAAATATGTTATTGTAACCCCTAGATGACATAAAGATATTTAACAACCAAAATTTGATGTATTTACAATGGTTAGTAATAATAACATTAGTTAACCAATCTAGCACATTGATCAACCTATGAATTATATTGGTCAACCTATATTTCGACCAATATCACATACAAACTCATGGTATACAAATTTTCAAAATTCCTGATATATTGGTCAATCACAACTCACATTAGTCAACCATTATCTGCACAATTATTATGATGGTCGACCAAACCTACACATTGATCAATCAATGTATCTGAAAACATATTTTAAATTTTTTTTGAAGATCTTTCAAAGATCAAACCCCACTTATTTAACAAAACTTTATCTAAAAATATTTTAAAAGTTTCCCAAAGAGTATTATTAAGATGAAGAGGATTTTCTTTGAGTCAAAATTTGATTCCGATCTTAATAAAAGAAAAGACTTATACATTGAGTTTTAAATATGATATACTTGTGCACAAAGAACTCCTAAAGAATTAAAACAACTAAGTAGGAGATACAAGAAAGATTATAAAATTTGTAGACTAATGCCTTGATCTTCCTTAGTCTTGGTCTTCTTCTTGACTTGAATGTATCTGGTCTTTATAAATTATTTTTTGACTTCATTTTAGTTTGCTTTCTTTTTAATAAATCAAAGAACAAATTATTAGTAGTAATTGTGCTATGTTATTATCAAAACATAGATTGTAACCTTTCTTGGTTCAACAATCTCCCCCTTTCTTATAATGAATAGATATGTTGGGATATTAATAAGACAATAATGAGATTAATCATTTAATGACATACAATCTATTAATATCAAACTAATATGAATATTTCACTCCCCTTTAATTCATGCAATACAAAAGGGTTTCAAATTCTAAATGATAGATCATTTGTCATTCATACACATCATCAAGCAAAGTAAGAATACAAGTTTAGTACAATAAAATTAAACACTAATAACAAATAAAATGTCAACGTATGTTTTAAATCAAAAAAAAATACAACAAATCCCCTTAAATACATCTAATATCACTAATTCTCTCTCTCCCTCTTTTTTGAAGCATAAAAAATAAATTAATTAGTAAGGGAAGGAAATCAAGAGTTAATGAGTATGTATATGTCTATGATGTTGTCTCTAATAGCAACAAGTCCTTAACGCAATCTCGGATGGGCTAAACTTTATCTTAAGGTAAGGTAACCTGAAACTCAAGCATATTAAAGTGAGATTATATAGTAGAATCGTAATATGGTTTGGAGGAGGGACTCTCATTATATGCATACAACTCAACAATGTAACTGAAGTATCAATGCTATATGAAAGAGCCTTATTGTTAAGTTATTGTTGCTGCTACTAATGTCCAATCAAATGTCCATCAACTAACTAGTAGCCCATACAATAAAAAGTATCAGAGTTAAGAAAAAGTTGAAATTAACCTCATTATCAATTGATGGAATGTTGAACTACTAAAAGATGATGCTAAGGATGAGGTATATAGGATATGTTAATTCTTTTCTTGGTATTTTTGAAATTGACAATGTCGTGAAAATAAAGTGGCCTATATGAACGTACTCACTCATAGAGGGTGAAAAGGAACTAAAGATCATTGTGACCCAGAAAAGTAAAATGTCCACTAGAGAAGACAAAATTATGTCTAATAAATAGAGGTGGAAATGAGAGCTAATGTAAGGCCACAAACATCTTTAGGTTTTCTAGTGACTTTGACATTATTATCTAACTAAAAGATGTTTCTAACTTTAGTAGTCACAGAGTGAGGTTGAATATTATATTTAGTAAGGCAACTATAATAGTAAAAATCCTAAAGTATGGGAATGTCTAAAATTTCATCAATAAGATCACTAACGAGATAAATCTCTATGCTATGGAACTTTGAGAAAAGATGGTTATCATCACAAATGATACAAGCTTGAAGATTGCAATAGAAAAGTTATAGATTCATGGAACTCACTCAACAAGTATTTGTAAGTAAGGATTCCCACCTTTGAATAATAAAATATTGAGCAAGATCATATTCCCCAAATTGGTCTAGTATGCATGGGAAATCACTTAACGTTGTGCAAGGCATGAGAACTATATCAACAATTTACGTTTAGTGAATATCAAAATAATTATCCTTAAGAATCAGTAAAAGAGCATGAGGAGGTAGAGGGGGAGATCACTCACAAGATCTTGAAATCCCAGCAGGATTCGGAGCATTTTGATACCTAGAAAGGGTCTTAGAACTACGAGCTTGATATGATGAAGGACTAGTAGGCTCTCTAGATATGGAAGAGGGGCTTTCTCCACTCTTAAATATGATAATAAGAGAGAAATAGATAGTGAAGTATTTTAAAAGAAACCTACAAAGAATTTAAAATTGATAAGTTGGTAAAAAAATTAGTTTGAAAAAGTGTCAAAAGACAACTTGCGTAGTAAAAAAGAAAAACACTTCAGTAGGTCTATAACCAATCTCAACTTCAACGACAATCAATCTCAACTCCATTAACCAATCTCAACTTTATTGATTGCAATCCACAACCAATCTCAAGATCAAAATTCACTTTATATAGGAAAACCAAAAGATTAAAGCGTCAGGAACTAAATAAACTTGACTTGAAAGTCAAAATTGAAGTAATTTGAAATAAGATAGATCAAAATCAATAAACTTATTTAAGAAAAGGTTTAATTAAACCATAAATAATTCAAATAAAAGGTAAATATATCAAATTTTGTTGAAATATGTCCAATTTATGCCTAATTTGAAAATTCCCCAATTCATGTCATTGTGCCTAACTTGGAAATTTTATTTGGAGCATAAGTTGATAAATTTAGATGAAATTATATGTGAGAATAGCTTAAATGTATTCTCTATTGCAGTAATCAACCATCAATTTCACAAAAAATGCACAATTTTAAGTAATTATAAAAACCTCCAAATTACAATAGTAAAAATGCATAAAAGTGAAACAAAATCAAAATTAGATATTTTCAGATACAACTGGGAGTTTCAAAACCATAATTTAACCTTCAATTTCACTAATAATGGATAAATTTGAAAAATAAATAGAAAATATGTAAGAAATTGAAGATTCCTAATTCTAAAACCCTAACTCCCCCAATTTGTAATTTGATTCAACCTAACTGCAATCTCATAAAATTGAATGTGTAAACATGTTTAAAGGTGAAAATACAAGAAATTGATCAATAACTAAAAAATTATTAATTTTAGAAAACCCCCAATTCAAAGAAGTTAGGGTTTATCCCAAAAGAAATCGGATGAGTTGATCTTAAATGTCAATGGAATATAGTCTTGTAAGTATGTAGGAGTTCACTTGTGATGAAGATTTTGCTGAGACTCACTAAAGAATAAGGAGAGTCACCATAAATAGAAGAGAAAATATCTTACCAAGAGAGTTGCTTCAGTAGAGTTTGACTAATGCGCGAAGAGAAAAAGAAATGAATAAAGATGGATGCTAGAGTGCAACGTGAAAGCGGCTACTCTGAAGAGATTTTAGGGAAGGACAAGTAGATTTTAGAGAAAAGCACGAGCTGTGTTATTTTTGTTCTAACAGATGACAAAAGAGGAAGAATAGAGTTTTAGGAAAGTCGACTATATTGGTTGACCACTCGATAATATCGGTTGATCATGTATTAGAATATGTTTCGTTCAGCATTTGGAGAGGGAATAACCACTTTTTTCTCGCAAAAGTTGTTTTAAAAAAAACTGAATATTTAACTGTAAAATTTAAAAATATTTTTTTTATAAAAATAATTTTTTTAAAAGCTGAAATACAACTTTTTGAGAAGCTCAAATTTAGAACTTTTTTAAAAAATATTTTTTAAGTAAATTTTTTAGATCAATTAATGAGCCTAATTTTTAGTCTTATTTACCTTTATGTTTTACACATAATTCTCGTAATACCAACAACACATCTTCACATTTATTTTGAAATTTATATAATATTATTTGACTTATTTTATATATTTTAATATTAATTTTACTTATATTATAATCCATATAAAAGATTTAGTTAGATATATTTTTATTTATGTTTTATATGGTTTAAAATTATATGATAATTAATATATCGTGCTTTTTTAAATAATATTTATATGCATAAAAAAATTAAAAATATTTTTTATTTTTATATTGTCAAACAGTCTATTGTATGAAACTCTTTTAAAAAGTTCTTTTTTAAATGACAGCCAAACAGTCAACTGATCTCTTAGAAAACTCATTTTAAAAAAATTCTACTGATAAAAATTTTACTAATAAAAATTCTATTGATATAAGTTCATCCAAATAGGCATTGGTCGACCAATACATGAGACCAACACTGCAACAGATAAAATAACAAAATTTTGTAGAAACATGCCTATATTATTTGACCATGTGGCAAATTTGGTCAACTAATGTGAGGTAGTTATCGACTATTATATTGATCAGTGGTTTTACAAACTCATAATACACTTTCGTTTTAAGAAATTCTAAGGAAACTAGTCAGCAACTACTATATATTAGTCAATTAGTGCAACCAAAAATCACTTATTTTGGTCTAAATAAACTTTTAAAATATTAAAAACACTTAAACACATTATAAATCATGAAAATATTAATCGAAGATAAATATATATATTAAAAGAAGCCCTCTTCATATAGAATTTCGGTCAATAATGCTCAATTCTCTCCTAATTGTGCAAATTCTACCTCACTCATATGTTTAGTAAAAATATCAGCCTATTGATATAGTATATCATTACATTTAAACTCAATATATATCTCCGCTTTACACATGATCTCCAATGAAATGATATTTAAAATCTATGTGCTTGGTTCTAGAGTATTTGATGAGGTTCTTTATAAGGTAAATGGAATTAGTGTTATCACACCTGATTGATATTTTATTAAGGGTTATGTTATAGTCTCTAAGTCTTTTGTCTAAGTTATAGAATTTGTGTATAATAACTTTAATTCGTCACATATTTGACTTACACAATTAATAAGACAACCGAAATTTATTTGTTACTAAACCATGAGACTAATGCATTTCTTAAGAGTTGACAAGTATTGGTTGTGTTCTTCCTATCTAAGAGACTACTAACATAATTCAAATCTGAATATCTAATCAAGTCTAAGAATGTATTCTTAGGATACTAAAGCCCTAAAGAGATGGTACCACACAATTACCTTAGTATGTAGTTAATAGCTAAAAGATGAGATTCCCTAGACTTGATTGAAATCAAGTGCACAAGCATACAATAAACATAATCTACATCCTACTTTTGGTAAGATGAGGTAAACATAGCTCGGTAGGGCTTTACATCAATCGACATACCCTCTTCATCCTTGTTCAACTTAATTGTGACACTTAGGGGTGTTTCCAATGGCTTGGCTTAATCCATTTCAAAGCATTTGAGTAGTTCTTTAGTGTACTTAGCTTGATTTATGAAGATGCCCCCTTCATTAACTTAATTTGGAGTCCAAGAAAGAATTTGACCTCTTCCATCATGCTTACTCAAATTATTTACCCATACACTTAAAAAATTCCTTACACAACCTTTTATCAGTTGTAGAAAAATCAATACTATCAACATAAATTTGAATAATTAGAATGTCATGCTTATACTTTTTAATAAAGAAAATTTATGACAACCTTGATTTTAGAAAACCATTTTTCGAAGAAATGCACTTAACATATCTTGCTAAGTTTTAAAAGCTTTTGTCAAATCATATAAAGCTTTAGAAAGCCTATAAACATGATTAGATATATCATGAATTTCAAAATTATATGTTGATCAATATAAACTTCTTCTTGAATAAAACTATTTTATAAGACACTTTTAACATCCACGTGAAATAATTTAAAATTCATATAAGATGGAAATGCAAGAAATGATCTAATAACTTCTAATTTAGTTCTTGGTGCAAATATTTTCGTAAAACTCATATCCTCCTACCCTTTACCCATAAATTTGGTGTTGTTTCTCAAAATAGTATTCAACTCATCTAATTTATTTCTAAACACTCACTTAGTACCTTTGATTTGGTGGTCTCTTTGTCTAGGCACTAAAGTCCACACCTTGGTGCTCTCAAATTAATTAAAATCTTCATTTATAGTAAGAACTCAACTTTTCATCACTAAGGGCTTCTTCTATAGTCTAAGCTCAAATAGAGAAATAATAGCAAGATGCATTAAGTTTATAAGATATGATCTAATGATTACCCCTTATTATCACCTATAATTTGAATTGGAGGATGGTTCTTCTTAAATTTCTAATCTACTGGAAGCTCCTCATCGTTCTTATATTCCTCACTTTATTCAATAATATTTTCACTTACTCATTTTAGTTGTCTTAGTGATTAATCATGTTTTCTCAAGGTCTAATTTCTCTAAATCCTTGGATCAACCTACAGTGTCGTCTTCAAAGCTTTTCTCATATACAAAAGGGTTAAATTTATTAAAAGCAATATACATAGACTCTACAATTACAAGAATCTTCCTATTAAACACCTATATGCTTTACTAATAAAGGAATAACTGAGGATAACTGTTACATTTACTTTAGAATCAAACTTTCCTATGTTATCTTTAATGTTCAAAATGTAGCAAAAAAGAACGAGGAGTAAGGAAGAAAGTCTTTCTCATCTGATGTCGCGGACTCAGATAACATTTCCTCTTCTCTTCCATAAATCTTATTTGCATGAGCTTATGTAAGCCATAAGGAGTCAGTCTTATTTCAAAAAGCCTTTAATCCCAAGGTAAGGATCTCATTCTTTCTTGCTATGGAGGAGCAACCCACATGTGTTAAAGATTCCTAAGCAATAATCATTCTATGTATTGAACCACCTTCCACTCCTTCTATATGATTTGAGAGAGCAAGGCTTCCTATGTTATCTTTAATGTTCAAAATGTAGCACTTATAACTAAAAGAAATTGAAGTAAATAATATTTGACTTCTTCCTATGCCAAAGTTTATAAGGTGTTTTATCCAAAGTTGGCCTAATGTATAATTTATTAGAAATGTGACATGTGGTTGCTACGTCTTCTGGTCAAAAGTACTTTAAAAGATCATATTTATTTATCATGTTCTTAGTCATATCTTGTAATGTCCTATTTCTCCTCTCAAAAATTTTATTTTATTTAAGGCCCTAAGTGGAGAGAAATTATAAATGATATATTATATTCACAAAAGGTTTCAAACCTTTATTTCCAAACTCCTATCATAATCACTCCAAATTGATGTAATAAAGAGCTACTTTTCATTTTGAACTCTTTAGAAAAATTTAAAAATGGGCCAGGATTCATCTTTGCTAAAATCCATGTAAACCCACTAAATCATTGATTATGACAAAAGTATAGAATTTACGACCTAGACTAGTAACTTAATAGGGTAAAACAAAACTATGCAAATTAATTATAAAATTCTAGTGGAAGTTACTAACTTTTTGCTCTTAAATGAGCTCTTAGATTGTTTTCCATTTGGTAAGCTCCCTTCACCATGTCTTTCTCAATTATGACACTTAGCAGTCTATTGAGAAGTTGATTATTGTTAATGTTAAAGAAGAGGTCCATATTTACATGTTTAAGCCTCTTATGCCAAATGCATGCATCTTTACTAATAAACATTAAACACTTCAAATTTTGATTAAAGAAATCATCAAGATCAATTTTTATTATATATATGTATGTATGTATGTATCCTTCTCTCTTTCCCAAAAATGCAATGATATTGTCAACTACTTTAGATATAATGCATGATCATCCCTCAAAACATACTTCGTAGTCTTTGTTTTATTGTTGGCTCACACTTAATAAGTTATGCTTCAATCCATTTCACTAAAAGAAAATTATTAATAATAATGTGAACTTCCTTACCAAACTGCCAATGCCAATTATCTTACCCTTGTATTGTCTCAAAATGTTAAAAATCCTCCATCTTTGTCTTTGAGAGTTATAAATTATGATGTATCACCGATCATATACCTAAACATCTACCATCTATATATCTGTACTCTTCTTTTTCTTAGAGACCTATAAAAAAAGGTAATCAATGTGTTTTAGGTACCCAATTGAACTTGGGTCCTTAATTATTATCCTTGGCTTTTTTTTCAATGTACTTCTTTAAGGGTTTACTCATCAAGCTTTGTTTCATAAATCAATATTTATCAATGTACCTATATTTATCACAAAAGTGACTTACCATATTATATGAATAATACGAATTGGTGATATGATAGTAAAACTTATAATTTGATCCATAAATATATTTATTGGTCTTTTATGTTTATATGACTGGTAGGGATCTCTCATTTAGATATTAAAGGATATTAATGCTCTTTTTGGATAGTGAAATAGTCTAGCATAATTGTATGTCAGGTTTCTTTTATTATATTGATGCTTATAAAGAATATAAACATATGTTATGATAATATACTTAGTATGAGGCCTATTATGAGTAGAAGCTTGATGTTTATTTCTAAGTTAATGTCGAGGCCTAAAGAAATATGAGTAAAATTTCATGCTATCGTATTTCTTTACATAGAAATATTATCTATTCTTACCTTAAGAATGTTAAGTTTTAGGCCTAGGTTAAGGGCCATGTATGAAAACATAGGGCTTGCTTTTATAGTAAGGCCTAGTAAATGTAGCATATGTATATCATTGATGTGGATGCTTAGATGTGGATGCACCATGCTCATTTATCACCTTAGGCAAATGTTCTTCAATATGAAAATGCTTTCCCATAACATATGTAGCTTTAATAATGGATACACCTCCATAATTGTATCCAATGCCATGTCTATTATTTGAACTCTTTTAAACTCCTAACACGCTTTCAAACTTCTTACTTCCCTAAGCAAATTCAAACAATATTTCCTTAAGAACATTGACCTCCTCTTTAATGTCTCATTCTCATACTTTAATACACATCTAAGTTAGATTATCAACAATGGTCATACTCTTAAAAGCTTTGATGCTTGTAATTCACTCTTAATCTTTTTATTTTTACTCATACATGCATCTAAATGCTTTTATTTTGTTTTGTTAATTTGGAAAAGGCGATAAGTTTTATCAATCTTTGTAGATTTGGCCATGCTCATTGTTATATATAGTTCATTTGTGATTAGCATATGATTATATTAAAGGCCACAATCATGAGAACTTCTCGCTTCTTAAGGCTTCCAAAAAACAATTAAGATTGGATGTTTCTTAAACTATTGGTGTGTGAAAGTTGGAGTCATGATGCATGTCCTCTACAAACTTACAAAGAATTAACACCCCATAACTTATCATTGCATTTAAGTGAGGATTTAAATCTTACATCCTATAATTCCCCAACTACCGGTTCAAGATAGCACACCTCTTATCTTGATATTTATTTTTACATCTCTACTCCCTTAAAATGGGGAATGAGTCATCGCGTATTATCCAAGTAGTACAACTCCACACTTATATAAGGACATATCCACATTTAAGTAAAGGGTGATACATTTCTCTAAAATTTAAACTTTCTAACTCTTTAGACCTACCCTAATTTAGGCTCTATAGAGTTACTGTCATGAAATAACATGATTTTTTTTTCTTATAGGCCTACTCATCCCATAACAAAGATTGTCAAAGTACCAACCCAATAAAAAAGCTTTGAAAATCTGAAGCTCATCCTAAAAGACGTCATAAGGAAACAACTAGATAAAAAGAATTTGAATTTTAAGACTTACATATATGAAAAAAAAAAAGAAAAATTCTTACTAAAAATGCACATGGAGCCTGTAAAAGTATTATAAATGTTCTTGGTCATGATTTAGCTCATAAAAGCAAAATGTATCTTATACTCAAATTGAAATCAACATGATTTAATATGAATGCAACAGCTTTAGCAACCATAGTATGCTTTCATGCTCTGGTGAAGGAAATGCAAACCTGTAAAGTAGTTTGTACAAAAGATGGAGACAAAACATAAAAAGGATATTCAACTTTTGTTTTATATATGATAATAAGTTACATCGTGACATAAGTCATCGATCTTCTAACATCAAAAGGACAACATTATTTGGACAAAGAATGTCTGGTGATAAATCATTGACCATCAAGCTCTAAAAAAGGGTGAATGCAGGCAATTTAGGTATAGTGATTATCCCTGAGACAACTTTAGACATTGTAAGTCGACTGGATAGGTTTTCTTGAATACCGGGAAATCATATGTTGACATATCAAAAACTCGTTGCTCTAAAACCTATTTTGTATCCATAACTGATGCAACTTTTTGGTGTCATAATCAACACATTGATATGTTAAAATTAAGTAAGATTAAGGTTGTAAAGAGAGGTAAAAGAATGCAAACTCAGGTATAAAAGAAATTGACTCGTTGAGATAGAAGTCGTTGTTCTACTTTACAATACAATCTCAAAGGGTAAGAATCAATTTGAAGCCATCAGAGTTTACTAAGAACCTACATAGCATACTCGAAAGACGTATAAAACAACATTTGTATTCGAAGCAAAATTACTGAAGGGGCTTGCAGCTTAAACCGTAGTGAAACATATACAATAATTTAGAGTAAAACATACCAAATCACAAGTCATCAAATACATTAAAAAAGTGAAAATACTTGATGTTATCTTTTAGGTTGTGATAGTTATCAAATAGTGAAAGAAATGTGTAAAATACTTGGGTCTGGTTTGGTAGCCAGTAATATATGGGAATGAGAATGCAACATTTGTTCCTTAACTTTTGTTTGGTTACTTGTAATAGACAAAATAGGAAATGACAGAACTTGAATGAATCTTAAACAATCTTGGACTTTTATTTCAAGGGTTTGTGGGTATAACAGATAAAATCATATTATTATAATATTATCAAAATATTATCAAGATATTAATTCTTATAAGAATAGTATCATCAAAGTCACTTATTACTATCTTTTATATTAATTTCTTTAATAATTATTTTATTTTTTTCATTGATATTTTTATTCTTATCCTAAAAAATCATTCATAATTATTTAGAAATTAATAACTTTTTAAATCATTAAAAAATTTTATTAACTATTTATGAAATATAAAATATTTTAATTAATTATGTGCAAAATAAATTATATAATAATTAAATATATGTAAAAAATTTCTCATTGTCATTTTTAATATTTAAGATGAAATATTAACATAAATATTTATTTATTTGGTTGCAATGAATTATCCATTGGCTGCAGTAGGCTTTCGTATTGGACGCTCAACTACTAAAGTTCTGTAAGGTTAAGTTAATACGAGAGGTCCCGAGTTCGATTCTCGGAATGCCCCTTTTTTTTTCACCCTTTTAGGCTTTTACCATATTTTCACGAAGAAAGGGGAAAATTTCTGTCCAAAGCGCCAAAATACTGATCGAGGGGTGAAAAGACGAACTTGCCCCCAGCCAAAACAAAAAAGGGTGACCAATAGAAAAGACAAATATTTGTAACAAATAAAGGGGCATTCCGAGAATCGAACTCGGGACCTCTCGCACCCAAAGCGAGAATCATACCACTAGACCAAATGCCCTTATGAATTTCATTTGTTTTAATATTACATAAAATTTTATTGTTTTTACGTTTATTTTACTGCTCCGAGACAATTGCTCTCAACGTTTTCTTAGTTTCTGTCCATCCTTCCCATGGTTATTCCATCTCGTGCTGGTCCTATTATATATGTTATGTGATAAGGTAAGAATTTGATTTAGACTTCTAGTAAAAACCCGGATGGCTAATCAATCAGTTTGCGCTAAAACTGAAGATGGACACTTCTCACCTGAACCACCTATTTACCCGTTGCAATTGTTCAATAAGCTGGATGTCCGCTTCTGCTCAATCCATTGCATTTATATGTACCGTCAAACAGGTTTTCTTTTAATTGTTATTATCATATTTGCTATAAGAAACGAAGAAATTCAGTACTTTGTTCTTTCTTTTCAGTGGTAGTGAGGATAGGTAGGGAACAAAAGGATATGAAGATAATGGTGAAAAAACTTGATTTTGATACTGAAGTAATTGTTATATAATCTCTGTTGAAATGTGATGCTGATGATGAAAAGGCGATTGTCCATGAGAACAAAGGGTCCCGGTAGTTCGTTACAGTATATCATTTAAGGCCAAAACGAACTTCCAGTCCTACTTCCAGTTTGATGCTTACCCCAAAAACAATAATAGGTTCAATTTTTTTCATCTGAAATTTCATCATCCCAGAAAATAATTATACACATACATAAATAAAGACTCCAAGAACAGAACAGTGCTATTGGAATTCCATACTTCGGTAAGATACAAAAACAAAAGCAGGCCAATTTGATCAGCCTAATGATTGGCTTCGGGGACTGGGGCACTGGTATTGAAATTATCAAAGCCTCCACTTGATGTTGACACTGGAGGTGCTTGGTAAGTTGCATGAGGAACCATGGTGGAGGGACCAATAGGAGGTGCAGGCGCTCCTGTACTTCCGGGAGCAGATGCTGGCACCATCCCTGCAGGAGGCCTCGGGACCCCATTTAATTGACCTGATAAGGTAGGAGCACCAGGTGGTGCCAACATTGGCGGCATGCCTGGAGCGGACATATAACCTAACAATGACATGAGAACGATGAAATTCGCCATTATTTTTACTATTGCATTATATGCTAATAGCAAAGCTGAAGAATAAGAAGCAGATATTTGAGTGTCAAGCTAGACATGGGATACCAATTACAAGTTGCAGCAGTTTTGCAGTAAACATGCGCTCAAAGGGAAGATAACTACACCTATCACATAAATTGATTACCAAAAGCAGTACCATACGCTAACTGTGATCATAATTAAAACTGGAAAAATGGATACCACCCATATAAAAGTAGCATATAAAGCTACATGGATCTAAAGAATCCCCAACCTTAGAAATAAATAGAAACAGCAAAACACCATTGACCAACAACAAGAGCTCAAAATCCATAATGAAAATGCACTAAGGTTCTATGAAAACCGTTGTGTCTGATGCTAATAGCAAAGCTGAAAAATGCAAGTTGATAATTCTAAGAAAGAGAAGATAACTGCTTCATCCATCACACCAGTGGATTGACAATAGCAGCACCATATGCTAACGATGATCATAATTAAAAGAAATTCATAAATAGGCAAGCAATCATTCATATAAAAAGTAACATATAGAGCTACATGGATTTAAAGAATCCCCAATCACAGAAAATAAACAGTAGAAACAGGAAAATGACATTGGCCAACAACCAGAGCTCAAGCCCAGCAAGTGACCAAGAGTAACAGCTGTTCAAAAACACATACATACAAACAAAGCTTGGAGCATGAAACAAAAAGCATAACCTCATGATTATAAATTACCTGGAGCACCCAGAGCGGGTCTTGGTAAAACAGGGGGCCTAATTGCAGGGAATGCAGCACTCCCGGGAACGGGCATCATGGGTGTTGGTAGAACAGGAAGGCGGGGCCGCTGGGTTAGTAAATGCTGGTTGTATGCAGCTCCAACCTGCTGGAATGCTGCTGCTTGACCCAGATGTTCTTTTATTCTTTGGTCGATCAAACTTTGGGTTTGTTGCTCCTCAAATTGTTGATAGTACGATCTCACATTTGCCTGACAATTAGCCACATAAACCAACATTCAAAAAGTGAAGTTCATGAAGATATGTAAACAAGTATCACCTAAGAACACAAATTAGAAGCACCTTATGTTTGTAACCCGCATTGTGCTGTTTTCTAACAGAAGGCTGAAACATATCCACACAAAAAAATAAATCAGCAACGCAAGACGTTAACTTCCAACACACACAACAGACAAAACTACCCAAAAAATGCATGACAAGTGAAATTGGCAACAACCATGAATCAGACAACAAAGAATTAAAATAAACAGTGAGAGAGGAGACAAAGAATCTAGAACTTAACCAGAAACATAAGAAGAGAACTTACAGAGTCGTGGGTCAAGTAGGTGTCGCAGTAGTCACAATAATACCTACAAAATTCAATCCCAGAAAACCATAGTTTCATCCCTTTCTATTCGAAATGCAAGATAGGTTTTACGAGAAATTAAACATAAGCTGAAGAAGCATTCAAAAAATGAGCGTACCGAGGCATGATTGTGTTGAGCTCTAAACTTGCGATCCCAACCCCAAAGAACGGCAATTGTCAGACGAAAAACCCTAACTGAGAAACACAGGAAAACCCAGGAAGCTGATGGTTTCTTTTTAGTGTGTGTTGTTGTCCATGAGAGTTCATGTGCCCACAGCGCTTAATAAACCGTTTACTTTCAATCAAACGGTGGTAAACTACTGCATACTTTGGATCGGTCACTCCAGAGCTTCTAGTAAGTCGTCTTCTTTTTTGCCGAGTACGCCGTCGTTGGGAAAACGACTTCACTAGATCTCTTCTAAGTTAAGTGGCCCCTTCTCGGCCCAATTAGTAGGATCAAAAATTGGTAAATCCCAAAAAATGAATGTACTTAATTGGATGAAGAACCAAAATTAGGGCAATTAATTAGAAAGTAAAAATGTTAATAATTTTTAAAAAATCAAACTTTAAATTAATATAATTTGAACTTCTATTTTATCCTATTTAACTTTTTATTATTTATTTTGGATCCTTTTGCTAATTGAATGGGACTTCTCTTACATAAAATTCCATTATTGTTCTGTAATTTTTTGTGTTGTTCTTGTAACCCATTTAAATGTAAGAACAAACCCATTCAAGCAAGTTTTCAAATCAAAGAACCAACCCATTCAACCAGTTAAGTGATTCACATCCAAGGAAACTAATTAGATTTAAATAAATTGATTGAGCGGCTGGTTCGTATAGAAGAATGATAATAGGAATATGAATGAATATAGTGAGAAATGATAATGAATATTATCATTATAATTATAATGATTGGTTAAGAAAAATGAATGATTACCATTACCTGGTTGGTTTGTAAAAAATATTGAGAAATAAAAATAATTATATTATAATTAATTAATTACAATATATTAATTAATTAAAATAATGTAACTAATTAATTAAAATATTTTAATTAATTAATTAATTATATTTTAATTAGTTATATTGTAACTAATTAATTAATTATTATATTTTAATTAATGAACGAATTACAATAATATAATTAATTAATTATTAATAATATTAGTTAAAGAATATCAAACCTTACTAAATCATAAAAAAAATCAAGCATTGCTTTGGGTCATAGGGTAGAAATAAATAATGGCGGCAAAGTTACTATATTGAAGAACAAAGGATATTGGAGGAATGACTCTCATTCCTCTCATAATAGAGAGAAATAGAGCAATATCCAAAAATTAGAAACAAAAGTATAACCCATCCAAGTCATTCCTCTCGTAATAGAAAGAAATGGAGCAATGTCCAAAACTTAGGAATGAAAGTATAACCCATCCAATCATAACCTCTTACCAAATTTTATTTTTTATTCTATACCCATTCTTCTCTCATCATACCCACCAAACAAGCGCTGAGATTTGGGAATTATCTCTTCACTTTTGTATATGGGGTTAAGCACCTGTTTGGTTCAGCTTTTGAAAGCTTCAAAAGTATTTTTTTTACCGCAAAAGTTATTTTAAGAAAAAAGTGAGTGTTTGGATGTAAATTTCAAAAGCACTTTTGAAGTAGAAATAGCTTTTTTAAAAGCTCAAATACAGCTTTTTCAAAAGCTCAAATTTGGAACTTTTTAGAAAAGTGCCAACTTTTAGCTTTTTCGGATAAATAGTTTTGTGTCACTTATGTAAAGAAAGATAGTTTTTTGGGTACCAAATTTTAGAACGCCTGTTCTGTTTCTTTGGCTTTCTTCTGTTCACTCACAACTCATCTTCTCAAGTTTATGCCGTCGGACGAACCCGTACTTGCTTCAGACAAGGTTCTTCTTTTCTTTAAAACTCACTGTTTCATCTTTCTATTTCTCTGAGGAGTTCTTTCTTCTGTGCCTTGTTTTGGCTGCTGGGTATACAGAAAGTGGTAAAAATGTTGGGATGAAAATCCCATGTTTTATCTTTTCTTCTCTTGAATCTTTGAGATGGGTATTAAGATTGTGATCTGTAACTGGGGATTGGTTTTTGAAATTCAATTATTTACCATGTTGTTGTGATTTGAGATGTTGACGATTCACATTTTCGGTATGAAGTTAATGGCAATAGTAAGATAATATGTGATAATTGAAATGGGAATTGGAAAAAAATGGCCAAAGTTTGCTACTTTCCATGCACTGAACGTTAGTCGATTAAATGGTTATCAGGTGTTGTGTTAGTGTGGTGAAAGAAAACACTAACAGTGAGCTATACAACTGTAAACAGTAGTAACACAATGTCTAGTAGAGTTTCATTTTTTGCCCTCATTGAACTAAAATTCCTCGTAATGCATTTGATAGTGAGATATATACGATAACTGTTATTGTATAAAACCCAAAAACAAAGGATACATTGATTGGGATGTGCACAGGATCTTGCAAAAACTTGATGTAATTAATGTATCTGAAATGTTACAGTCACTTCTAAACAAGAAGTTGCTCTAACTTATGTTACAAATACATCTAATAGATCACACACGTTGGATCTTCAAAAGTTGTGTTATCCTGCAATTCCTTTTATTGTTGAGTTTATTGACTTCTCTTGGGAAAAAAGAAAAAAGAGCACGTAGCAGTCAAGCTCGTGACTAGAGACACTGTAAATAGAGACAACTGATAAACAATCAGTATTCTCAATTGCTTCCACTTCATTCAGGGTATCTTTGATAGTAATTACCCATTGTTTCTCTGCTTTTTTAAAAAATATTTATATATGATGGGTGCACTTGAGAGCAAACTTGTTTCTCATGTTCGAGGGGAACAAGGCTCCTTCCAAGCAGAATATGGTTGGTTCTTCAGTGGCTTTTGGCTCTGCCTGAAGCTCCTTATTACTTACCCTTCTCAACAGTAGTTTCCACAGCCTAAACTTTAAAGCTTCTCTTAGCAGGCTGATCGTTCGTATCTTGCAATTTGTAATAGGATGACGGGTTGTTTCCTATAGACAATATTTATTGTAACATTGCCATTGTAGACAAAATCAAGATTATGCCATACTCAACTTTCTGCTTGAATTTATCTGTTACTTCACCATATAATGCTGATTTTGATGGTGATGAAATGAATATGCACGTTCCTCAGTCATTTGAAACCAGGGCAAAAGTGCTAGAATTAATGATGGTGCCAAAATGCATTGTATCACCTCAATCAAATCAGCCAGTGATGGGTATTGTCCAGGATACTCTTTTAGGATGTCGTAAAATCACCAAGAGAGACACCTTCATAGAAAAGGTGAAACAGAAATGATATTTAAATACCTTCTTTATCATTCAATTGTATGATTTTGTTCTTTCTTGTCTTGGACCTAAACTTTATCTGTTGGACCCCGTCTCCGGAGCCCAACGGACTGAGACATGAATCTGGAAGATTACTTCTTGAAGGAACATTTAATGCTGGATCTCAATTCAATTTTAATAAACCTTGGCGTGCTGGCCTTAACTCTTAATCTGGGTTTCGGATTGAATGCATGCTTGTACTATTTGGAAGACGACACTTAAGGCTACAACTCTCATGAAGATCTCAAACCCTGATTCTTCCAAAAAAAAAAGTCAAAATGTACAAGTTTTCCCGTGCATGTCCATTAAACGGACATGCGTGTCCGTTAAACGGACATGAATTGACTCAAGAGCACTTTTCACCCGAGAGTGTCCGTTAAAC
>JAOSBM010000004.1:8674774-8695605 GCA_027568955.1 Erythroxylum tenue
GCTATAATTGTCATGGTACCCTTACACATACAAATTTACCCAAAACACCCATTTCATATATTAATCTCACAATATCAGTGCAATTGCTCCAATTAACATCACCCAAATAAAAACATTAAACACCACTAATTCCTCATTTAATTTCATTTAATAAATCAAATCTCCAAGAAAAAGGTTCGGGGTCCAACAGGTGAACAAGTTACAAGTTCTCTATTTAATAGAAAGAAGTCTCCTAAGAATAAAAAGGTAAAGAAGATAACATTTTAGACGATGTCTTGATTATGGTTGGTGAACAATCAAAAAGAAAGAATGATTTACTAGATAAAAAATTGACAGAAACATCATCCACTATAGAATGGAATCTGAAGCTTCATCAATTAATCAAGAGAATAATATAATAATGGAAAGAATTCCTTAGAAGAATTGGGTGTTAAGGGTGTACAGTAAGGAAAAGCCGTAAAGGCTTTACATGATTCTCCACTTTATAGGGATATTTTTATCAAGATGGCAGATGTAAGGAAGTTGAATTGTATCATGTCACTTTACTTATATTTTTATGTTACTGCGTATAGAATTCTTATCGATTTGATACTTTTATATTAAGAACCATTCAATGGTTTCAACACTTTAAATCTATGTTTTGTATGAATATTTGATATAAACCTTTTGACTTACATGGCTTTTTTATTGGATTTCAAATCAGATTATGATAATGAACAGATGAAGGTAGTTATTATTTGTCTAACTAGGTAAGTGAAAAAATATTTTCATTTACAAAAACAACCATGTAGAACTTATGCTTTATTAGTTCATAATTGGATATTGTAACTTTTGAATGGGAATTCTACAAGGATTTATGAGAATTTAAGAATGAGCAAGACAATCTTCTTGAGCTTTTATGATTGAAGAGTTTAGGAGGCTTAAACCGATAAGTCATTTGATTGTGGAGAAATAAGTAGCAATTTTCTTGATAACTATAGGGTATAATGAGACAACTAGAGTTAATGAAGAATGCTTTCAACATTTAACCTGGACAATTTCAAAGTATTTCCCCAAAGTCTTATATATATTTAACTCTTTTACGAAAAGAGTTAATACTACTTCATCCTTTACCAATACACTTTCTGAAATTTAACATAATTCAAAATTCTTTTCATATTTTCAAGTAAATTCATATATTTAATTACTATTTTCATTATATCCTTATGATTGATAATTATTCTAATAGTATAATTTTTTAAAGGACTGTATATGAGTAATAGATGGTATACATATTGATGTACATATTCCTATTGATGAACAAATACCATATAGGGGTAAAAGAACTAATCCAATCTAAAATATTATGTGTTGTTGCTCATTTGACATGTATTTCACATATGTAATGGTAGGATGGAAAGGTACTAGAAATGATTCTCGAGTTCTTTTAGAAATAGAAACAAATCCAACAAACCAATTTGCTATACCTCTACAAGGTATTATATTATTTTAATTAAACATAGTAATTATGATTATTTTTAGTTACTTCTTGTTAATATTACATTTTTATATATTATATATGTTCTATTTTGTTGATTTAGGCTACCCAATATACCTGAATTTCTTTCACCATATCGAGGTGAGAGATATTATTTATAAGATTATAAAAGAAGAGAAAGACCTTAAGGTCCACATGAATTATTTAACTACAAGCATTCTTTATTAAGAAATGTTATTGAAAGTTATTTGGGCATTTTAAAATCAAGATCCCCTATACTTTTAAACATACTGAATTATGATATGGAGAAATAAAAATTCATCATTATTATTTGTTGTGTTATACACATTTATATTATAATGCATTTACAAAGCGATAAATTATTTGACAATTGTGTTGAAAATGAATAACAAATTAGGAAAAGTGAAAATAAAGATGCAAGTTCTCAAGTATTGTATAATATCACTCTAACATAATTTGAACCATGTCTCAAAAGCGAGATAAAATTTTATATTTTCTTTTGTAAATAATACTACTATTACGTTTTGAAGCATTATAGTATGATGAACATCTTTTATTGATTAGAATGACTTAAGGTGATTTTTATAGTTTATAGAATTTTATTATATATAATTGATGTCTGAATTTCTTTAATTATATAAATATTCATATATCTAATTTCTAACCATAATGAAAAATATTAAAATTAACCATACAATCTGATATTTAAAATACATAAGTTAAAGTTTAATATTAACACCTAATAGTATAATTAAAAATAAAAACAAGATGATGACATTAAACATGTTTTTGTTTTTAAATTTTTATTACAAATCTCATCCAAAAAAGTTTTTGTCTTTTTTAATAAAGAAGAAATAAAACTAAAAACAAAAACAAAAACAAAAACAAAAACAAAAAATCACAACAGAAAAATTGAAGTGGAATCAAACGGGGCCTAAATATATGGAGTTAAAATATTTTGTCGTAAAGGAGGAAGTTCATAAACAATGAGTGTATATTAAATAAATTAAGAAGATCTTATGATTACAAATCCCTTAAATAAAGGTCTTCAACCAAAAATATTTAAGGAATGTGTTCAAAGAATAGGTCTTGATTATATTGATGATTGCTTTTTAATGATTTTTTTACAATCTTAAGCTTAATAAAATTTTTGATTGACAATTTGTTTATTTATTATGAATATGCAGATGTAATTGTTATTAAATAAGAAATAAAATTATATATGAGATATTAATGTGAACCTTTATGATTTTTATATATTACTTGTGTTACCTAACTTGATAAATTACTAGTGTTGTAGCATATGCAAGGAAGTATGCGATGTTAAATTATATGCGATGTTAAATTATATGACCACTTCTACTGGCATCATGTGATTTACTGTGTTGAGGTCAATTATAAAGATATTAAGAGATTTATTTATGTGCGTTTAATATTTATACTATTAAACTAAAGTTTAAAGTATCAAGCTAAGCGGAGGAATGTAAGAATATGGCCCAATTAGTGATAATATTTTAAGTATATTAATAATATTATTAATATAATAAAATAGTTCTATTCAGTTTATATTTCTTATTTAATAGTAGAATAAATCTCAATCATTTATTTTAGTCACTTAATAGACGTGTGAAATTAAAAGTCATAGATATATAAATTGGTCTTTTCTCTATTAATTAAGGTTGCATATTATTTTATATCAAGTTTCTGAATGAAGTACTGCATTTTGATGATTTGTGATCGATTGTTTATTCAGGATTCTAAAGTAATGAATGCAAATTTTGCTTTATATCATAAAAATCATGTTTTTACAATATATTATTATTAAATAAAACATAATATACTTAATATTTTAAGAATTTTTAAAATAATCCATCCTTGTGTTTTATTTCGGAGAAAATAAGTAGTATATTCATTCACAAAAAGAAGTGATTATCATCGCCAACAGTTGAAGTATGTACAATTTGGCTATCTACAATCAGTTACGGAGTCAGAAATTTAAGATAGGAGGGTCTAAATATTTAATTTTTTTAAATCTTGAGAGGCCCAGTGTATCAATAGGCTTCAAATAACTCCGTCGTTGAATAATATATATATATTAAAAATAAAAATATTTAATTTTTTTAAATATTGAGAGGTCCAGTGCACCATGACTCCCCACATAGCTCCATCCCTATCTACAATACCCACTAACAATACATGCACTGTTATATTCTCATTAACTGCTTAATTATTGCTGGAATAAGGTGTTGATGAAACTTTGTCAAAATGGTCATCCTTACCTTCATATCTCGTAGCTCAAATAAACCCCATGGGGGTCGTGTGTGGCAGCACTCAAATTCATCCTTACGTTTTACTACGAAAGATTAACTTCTGTATACGCGGTTGAAAGAATTAAGAAACGTACTGTCCGTATTTGGCACAGAAGACGAAACATTTTATTTTCCCTTCTGGGGACAGAACACTAGCCAATCAAAATTCAAGACCATGATCGAGGCCATGCATGAGATGAGAGGGGAGTCGAAACGGAGGGGCATTGTAGTCATTTAAACAGCCAAAATTGTAAGCGCTCTAGTCCAAACTCAACGAATGGAAACAACAGTTAGGTCGATGTCGTAAATTAAGCAAAGGTCGAGGCCCTTTTTGTGCATTTAATTATAAAATTATGTATGGGAGATCCAACTTTGCCATCAACAAAAGCCCCAATTTTCACAGCGACGACTCTGCGAGGGAAAAAATAAAGAAAATTCGAAGAAACAACAAAAAGAAGAAGGGAGGAGAGAGAAAGAAAGGCCGGAGAGTGAATTTTAGAAAGACGGAGGAGTCGTAGAGAGAGAGAGTGCTATATATCTTTGTGTGTGTTTTTAGGCAGTAATGGCGGAGAAGAAATCGAGCGAAGAGAGCGTGAAACTGTTTGTAGGTCAAGTACCTAAGCACATGACAGAAGCTCAGCTTCTCGCAATGTTCGAAGAGTTTGCTTTGGTGGACGAGGTCAACATCATAAAAGACAAGACCACGCGAGCTTCTAGAGGTTTCTCTTTCTTTCTTCTCACATTCTTCAAATCTCTCTGTTTTGTTTCTCTCTTCTTAAGAGGCTTTGCTTTCTGCATGATTCGGAGTTCTTTTTTCTTTGGATTAATCTGAGATTTCCCGCGTTTGAAACCCTAATTTGAGTAGTTTTATGGTATGTAAAACAGGTTGTTGTTTTGTAATATGTCCGTCGAGGCTGGAAGCGGATAAGGCGGTCAATGCTTGTCACAATAAGAAAACGTTGCCTGGGGTTAGTGCTTTTTGTGATCTCTAGTTATTGTTTTCTTTGAATTATGTTGCTCAAAGCTTACTACTTGTAGTGCGTAATTGCTGATCTCAAACATTGTATTAGTGGATAATTGGTCTTGTAGTAAATAGGACATTCTTAACAATGACTGTTTCCGGTATTCTGTTTGATTTAGTTGGAAGTTAAAAGAATGATGGGGTGATTTTGAATTTGCTGAAATTTGTTGAGCCTCTCTTATCTTAAAAGGCTCTGATATTGATTTTGTGATCCCTAGCGGAGTTGGATTTATCTGGTTGTATAGTAATACCACTGGACTGTACAATGCAGCATTTAATGATGTAATTGGTCTATGCAAAGTTCTTCAGTGAGGTGGACTTCAGCAAAATGCGTGATGGCATTTGTAAAAAGGATTGATGGGTGCATCACTTGCATGAAGAAAATGGAGATGCTGACTCCAATTTAGAAGATTTAAAAGAAAATTTTGTTTCTTTCTTCAAAGTGCAGAGACTTGATGAACATTCTGAGTCTTGTGACGAACATTGTTAACTGGATTGACCGGGAATGGCAAACTGTGGGTTGATATTCATTTCACTTATTTGTTTGTAATGTCAAAACAACAGATTGTAGGTTACAATTGTTTCATAAAAGATATTATTGAGTCTGCATAGCCATCTGGTAGTTCGTTCATTCTAAGTAATGAAATGACACTATTAGGCAATTTGTTAAACAAGTGATATCACGATTAACTGTCACAATAGGCAGCCATCTCAATATAAAAAACTATGATTAATTGAATCATTTTGTGACAACTTCTGACATAGACAAACCCTTATTCGTTGTTACCATTGTGCTTTTGAGGCTTGACTCTTGTCAACTTATTTTAATGAATAATCTTTTTAATTTAATTGCTCATTAAGTCTCTTTGGGCTTGATTTAGTGCATAGATTGATTTAGATACTGTGACAATCATAACTTCTGCGCAAATAAATTCCAACTATTTTTATGTATTTGTTTTTTGTTACATTTTGACGCATTGGTGTCGCTGCCTCTCTAATTGGAGTGCATCCTGTTCTTTTGTCAACTTCAGGCATCTAGTCCATTGCAAGTGAAGTATGCAGATGGCGAGTTGGAAAGGCTAGGTGTAATATAATTTCTTGACGTGATACCTAGTTGTCTCTTATATTGCTTTATCCTGATTCCTTTCCAGATACTGGTGTTTTAGATTATTTTGAGAAATTTTAGTAGATTATGCTTTGTGCTTTTTTGAATGATTTGTTACTTTTCTTTCAATCCAGAGCACAAACTCTTTGTGGGTATGCTTCCAAAAAATGTTTCAGAAGCTGAAGTATCTGAATTGTTCTCTAAACATGGAACTATAAAAGACCTACAAATTCTAAGAGGTTCTCAACAGACAAGCAAAGGTGCTTATTTCCCTTTTTGGTTCACAATTCCGGAAGAAGTGAAATGGTAATTTTGATTATTGCTACTTAAATTTGTAGGCTGTGCTTTTTTGAAGTATGAAACAAAAGAGCAAGCCATTGCTGCCATGGAGGCCACCAATGGAAAGCATAAAATGGAGGTTTGTGATTCAAACAACATGTTTAGCTCAAAAGTAACCTTAGTAATTTTTTTAGCTTTGGAAGATTGCTTTATCTGTTGCATTACATTTAGGTTCACTGTTTCTTTTTGTTGGATAAGTTGTTTTCTTAATTTGTACTTTGTGGTATAATTTTGTATTACAAGTTTAGGATGTGTATGTATCAACAATATATCCTAGGTAAAGGCCAGCTTTTGTCTAATGTGAAAATGAGTTCTGAAAGTACTGTCCCTATTACAGTGAGTTCTTCTCCATATCAACTGAACTAGAAGCTTGTCAAGCTAAACCAGTAATGTTCTGGTCAGGAAGCAACTTTAATCTGACAATGTCTACAATTTCTTAAACTTTTAGTTATGCTAGACAGTTTAACTATTTTATCTGGAGCTTGAGGGCATAGCTTAACAGAAATCAATTGTTCAATATTCTATGCTGACAATTAGATCAGATAGAGGAGGAAGTTTTGGCATTACAATAGTTTAACTATCCATTCTGATGTTGGTATGGGTTCTCTGAAACTAAAAGGTGTGCCCATATATTTTCTGACCCAATTGTCTGAACATACATAAGTGTCACATTTTTTAATTCTGTTTAAAAGATGTCCATTCTTCCATGGATTTTGAGTTCGAAGCCTGGAACCTTATTTTGTCAATGATTTTGTTACAATGATTCAGTCTGATTCTTATCTTTCGGTTTACTAGGGTTCAAGTGTTCCTTTGGTTGTCAAATGGGCAGATACAGAAAAGGAAAGACAAGCCCGAAGAGCTCAGAAAGCACAATCTCAGGCATCCAATTTGTCAAATACTGATGCACAACATCCCTCATTATTTGGTGCCATGCCATTGGGTTATGTACCCCCCTACAACAGTTATGGGTATCAGGTCAGTAGTTTAACTGCAATTGTTTAGAGGTTTTTCAACTTATATGAAAACTGGCATATCCTTAAAATTTGTGGTCCTCTTTTCTTCTTAATTGGATTTCGTGTTCTGTCAATTTTATCAATTTTATCTACCAGTAATGTATTATCAAAGGTGAGTATTCTGTTGGTCATTCTGTTGTAGGCTCCTGGAACTTATGGACTCATGCCATATCGCCTGCCAGCTATGCAGAATCAAGCAGCTTTTCATCAACCCTCTTTTCATGGTATGATTCCTCCGGTGAATCAAGGAAATCCTGTGCGTGGTGCAATCAGGCCTGACCTTGTTCCAACTATGGCACCTAGAAACTATGCAGTGACTCCTGCAAGTTATGTGGGTTCTGCATATCCTACAGTGCAAGGTCTCCAATATCCCATTTCATATCCTGGAAGCATGATGGCTCACCATTCTTTGAGTGGTTCACCTAGTCCGCTGCCACCTGCACCTGCAGCTGCCAGCTGTAGTTCTGCAGCATCATCAGGTGTTAGTACCAGTTCCACAGGCCAGATTGAAGGTTTGTTTTCCACACAGAAGTCCCTGTTTTTGTTCCCTTATCTTATTGTTACTAGTGTTTACCTGCTAAATACTCTTTGTTATTTGACTTAGGTCCACCTGGGGCCAATTTGTTTATATATCACATACCTCAAGAATTTGGTGATCAAGAGCTTGCCAATGCTTTTCAAGCTTTTGGTAAAGTCTTGAGTGCTAAGGTTTTTGTTGATAAGGCAACTGGTGTTAGCAAGTGCTTTGGTATGCTCATTCTCAACATGATTTTCAACCTAAATTTGGCTGTTGACATTTAATAACATGCCTCTATTTGCAGGGTTTGTTAGTTATGACTCACCTGCATCAGCTCAAGCTGCAATTAGTATGATGAATGGATGCCAATTAGGAGGTAAGAAACTGAAAGTTCAGCTGAAAAGAGACAACAAACAGAGTAAACCTTATTAATCTGAAGATGAGTCTTGGCAACAATCAGAATTCTGTGATAATGTAGTCACATCAGCTTGGATTAGTGGGAGTGACTGCAGCATCAGCATTTTGGGTGGACCGTAAATACATGGTCATGATCATTACTCCATCCATGTAATTGCACCGCGGGATTGGAATTTCAAAACTTGTAATTCATGGTGCATTCTGTGCCGATACAATTTGTATTCTGTACAATGGAATTTCGTTGAACATCAATTATTAATTTATTGATTTTTCCCTCAATAACTTGTGTCCACATATTGTGGAAATATCAATTGAAAATTATTCATTATTCTATGGTTCTTTTTTAGTCTTTTTATACTCTTTATTCTTTTTCTCAAGATTATTTCTTTTTCACATTTATTTATAACAGGGAGACTATTACTTGGTTGCCATAAGATATTATTAAAGAATCAAACATTTATCTTCTTGCTTCCTGCCGTACCTCTTGCTGTTCTCCTTCCTTGATGACAATAATGGTTAAAGATTTAAGTAGTAAGTGCAGGCTGCATGCCTGTTTTTGTCATGGAGCAGGGACTGCTTGTCCATTTTATTTATGATGAAGACATGTATTGCTGTACCGTGAATCTTCAGGTATCATTCTGAATTTATTTAATTTATGTTCTGTTCTATTCCAGAGTTTGGACTCAGTATGTCCTTGATTGAATAAGTTGTCAAATGGATGATTTTTTGTTTTTGCTGAATTTAGCCTTATTATCAAAAGATACAAAAGTTTGAGAGATGCTCTGTTCGCTTAAACATTTTTTGTGTTCTGTTCTTTTTCATTCATTCTCAGAGTTGGGAGTGTGCACTCAGTTGCTGTCAACTGACATGATTCATTTCTGAAGGCAATACAACAGAAAAGGTACTTTTCCCATGCATTGCAAGTTTAGAAAACCTCGCAATACAGTCTACTGAGCAATTTTAAAAGGCTGAAATCTGCTGACCTACTTCATAAAACTTGGAGTGCATTTATGCAATTTTTTATTTGTTATATTTCAATCTTCTTGTATTCTCTCTTTGCTAGCATCACTTATAATGTCAATATGCTAATGTTAAGAGCTTATCTGATTACTGTTACATAGTTATCTTTCATAACTTACATTGCATTCAGGTATTTACATTTGAAAATAATGGATGTCTTTGAGTTTGATGGAGCTTGATGTTGGACTTGCTTGCTTTATTGAGGATTAAACATCTGGCCATAACTAATTAGGGTGGCAACAATAGTTAATGGCTTAGGGCAGGCCACCCCTTTCTGTAGATAGATCTTGCTCTAAGGAGAAGTGAATTGTGTTTGTCATGATCCCTTTTCTTTATTCAGGCTTTTCTGTTATTGTATTTCTTTTCTTCTTTCAAGTATTTTGCTGCATATCAACAAATGGATTGCACAGTACTTTAGGATTAGCATGCTTTGAAGCTACTACTATACCTTGAGCTGCTGAGCAGTTTTAGACTTTTAGTGCTTCTGAGCTAGATTTGGTTTTTACCACCTCACTATTTGGTGAAATTTGTGACGCACTGAAGCAATGACAATTAATCCAACTTTTTTTTTTACCAGGTAATTTTCTGCCTCTCCTGTTCGTAACTTTAGTTAACATATTATTTTTCTACTTTCACAAGTTAACTTCTATGTGCGCAATCTGTCTCTTTGTATTAGTTTGTGATCATACATGTAATTATATGCCTGAGAAACCATAAATTTGGTACTCTTTGCTGGAAAGGAGGATTTCAGAGTTTGGAGATGCTTGAGAGATATGGCTCATTGTGTTCTAACTTTTCTTCCTTATATCTAGCACACAGGCAAAGCTTCACTGGGTGTTGAGACAACGATTAAAGATGACTTCAAGTTCTAACAATCTATCGGCTTAGTTAAATCGTGAGTTTTTCAAAAGAACTTGCAGTACAACTTGTATCTCTTTTCTATCAATGCTAGTCATTGTTGTAAATCTGTCTAGAGAGTCGAGGCGATTGTTTGTGGTACTAATGGTATTCTACTAACTTCTAGTGGAGATTATATGAAAGGCTTTAATTTGCGTTATGACAACAAGACAGTTACGTATGACATTCTGAAGGGTGTGTTGGAAATTCTTCATTAGGCATGAGAGGCGGGTCATATGAGGGTTATTTTTAAAATTGTTTCACAAGCAATCTTTTGACTTCTAGTTATCAATCACTCTATCTGCCTTTATTTTGCCTTTTTTTAACAATGAACTTGAAGTACATGGCTAGTAGAAGTTACTTATGTAATCTACGAGTTGAAGTTGTACATATTGATTTGAACCACTGTACACTAGTCTTGCTAGTTTAAGTTTACTAGGTCCTTTTGATAAAACTATGTTTCCTGCGCCCTCTTGGCATTGCCTTCCCATTGTAATTAGACTTGTTTAGGATTACTATATTGCCTGAGCACGAGTCCAATATTTCTTTTTATCTATAGTAATCTTTTCCCCTATTTTCTAAAGAAAAAAGAACTTAAGAATTAACATCGTTGCAACCTGCCTTTTGGTCGTTAGCTATTATCAGTTTTCTTAGTTCGAAGAACATGAACGCATAACTATTTTTTCTTTAGTGTTACCATCTGATTAATACATGACGATTACATTCTAAGTTTCACTTGTGAATGATAGCATTTGTTGATCTCCTAAATTCAGTTTTTGAGTTGCCTGTTGTGATTGAACTGTTTTGCAAGAACCCAAAATTTCTTTAGGTGGTTAGTGGCGAATATTAATATGGTTTGTTGTGCAAAAGTATTGTCCACATTTGTGTTACCTTCAAAATCTGATCCTATATTTGTCCTAAATCCTTATCCACACCCCTCATTAATAATTTCAGCTCTGACTGCGATCTCATTTCTTCCTTTAGTATAGACGTTCATCCCAAGATGGTCATGAGCATAGTTTTGCCAAAAGTGAATCCGGGAATTGAGACTGTTAGATCTGATAATCATTACATAGACGATTGCACATTAATGGGAGTGGTTCAAAGTGGATGGCTTCGGTGCTTCACCCATAATCTAGGCCTGGTCACGTGTTATATTTCTTCAATGCGTTTCCTAAGCAGTTACTAGAAGCCGGCCCTCAACAAGATTTAGGTAGCAGGGAGTGAAAGGAGCATGATAGCGCCGGACATGACGGGTGACAGGAGTAGTACCGAATCCAAAGGAGGACGTGTTTGGACGATAATTAATAAGCTACAATATCGTGGGTTTCGTACGTTTAGCACCGAACCTGTGCTGCAAGTGCTACCCTTATAGTACCACGTTACGCATTGCTGGTAAGTGACTTTTGCCGTAACAACAACAGGGTTTATGATTCGTTATTGGACAACGTGTGATTGCCGTAGAGAAAGAGAAATTGTTCAAGTAATGCCTTCCAATTGTGACGTTCAACTAATTGTTTGCCTAATGATAATGGTGTATGGGCCACAATGTACAGCCAGCAACTTGTAATCATAGGTTACATAATCCATTGGCTCTCTCTTTCTCGGAAGAAACAACGATCTTTAAATTAAATTGGATTCTTTTAATGACAACACCAAATCTTTCACATGACACTTATAGTACAACAGATGTAATTTATTACCAACCAAAAAAAAAACAAAAAGAAAAGGAAGAAAGAACATTACCTTGTAATGGTCCTCAAGGTATCATAAAAACCAGGCATCCTCCTGAGTTTCTAAATCTTCCAACTTTGTTAACCGTCTCAAAAATATCTTTACACAGCTTTTTTCTTTTCTTTGGGACTAAACTGTCAGTCTAAGTAAATACGCGTTTTCAGAATTAAGATTCACGTCTTTTTTGTTGAATATTTGATCAAGAAATTAATCAAGTAAACCTCAAGAATTATACGATAGTCAACTATGTTCTTTTTGTGGGCCATAATAAGGAACTTTGTCGCACCAAAAAACACGCATGCCTTATGGAAGGTAAAATATAATAATCAATTCGTTACATCCTGCTATAATTTAAGATCATATTTCAATTATTTTAAAAAAAAAAGAGATCATATTTCAATTAAATAATACTCCTTCCTATTCAAAATAAAAGTTGTTTTAGAAAGATGTTAATTATTTAAAATAAGTGTCGTTCATAACTTTTCATGTATGATTATAATTTTACTTCCAAAATTACCTTTTAATTTCTCTTACATCCTAATTATACAGATTATATTTCAAGACACTTCAATATGCAATTAATAAAGGTATATCAAACATTTCATTAATTTTCATCCCTCTAAAACGACTTTTATTTTGGATAGGATGAAGTATTTATTTATTTCTTGAATATTTTTATTTAATATTAAAATTTTAGTTTAGTGATTCGTATAAATCAAGTTTAAAAATTATTTTAAAAATAAAAAATAAATATTAAATGGCTAAAAGATTATGCATTTTTTAAGTCGTTGTCTCTTCGGTCTTCAATTAAATGAACCGTACTTGAAGGTTTTCAACAAGCATACCCTAACAAACAATTACGTAAAAGGACTCAAGGATCGACACCTGGACTGGGCTAGTTGGCTTCGAGTGGAATTATCAGACATTCTAGAAACCTGAGAATGGTTCCCGGTAACCAAAATTATTGAAAAACACGTTTTATTTTTTCCCTTTCCTTCTAGAAGATTTTGGCTGTAGCAATCTTTTCATATATTCTTCTCCCCCCTTGTGATTTTCCCTACAAAGAAAAACACCCTCACGACTCGTAGCGTCAAACAAGCCATCCTCCGTCCACTCCATTGAATGTTGTATATACCTAATGTTCATGTAAACGTAGTAAAACTTCTTACATGGCCAAAGTCACGAGTTGTCTACAATTCTTAACTTCTCTACCTTAATTGTAACACATGGAGAGTTACAATTTTGGTTACAGTTGGAAAGGAGAGCAAACAAGAAGGAAAGATCATTTCGTCGACGTTGGTTCTTTGTTTCTCGTTGAAGCCACCGGCGACTCCGATGACGTTGATCTTCGTCCACCAGACATTGGTGTAGATCTCGCCGACGACGATGCGGAGTCTTGCAGCTACGACGTATCGGATCAGTCTTGCGTCAGCGACGTCCTGAATAATGATGATTGTTGTGGCTGTTATGAAGGTGAGAAGTACTGTGGCAACGTTGACGAAGAGGAGATTCGCATTTGTGGCGGAGAACCGTGGAGGAGTGATGTGGGTTTTCATCAGAAATCCTGCGCTTCGGTTGATTCAACGACCAGTGAACCGATGACTGAGATGGAAAAGAACAAGCTTTTCTGGGAGACTTGTCTGGCTTCCTAGAATTTGCTCTTCTATGAGCATAAGGTCCTGGCAAGCTTTCTCCTTTTTTCCTGTATTATCGATTTCATTGGTCTTTAACTCCTGTTTCTGCTGTTTCTTTATTCGTTTACAATGTAAGTTTCGGAGATTAAAAATGGTGGGATGGGAGGTCATTAACCGTTCTTCATCTCCCAATAGATGACAATTGTACAAAAGATAGCTGCTTGTAGCAAGCTATGTGATCGTCCTCGTATAAAGAGAGAATTAGAACATAGTTTCAGAGTAACTCCTCATGTCCTGTGCTATTTGAACATTTTTCAAGTAGAGGTTACATCGGAATTGATAATTCAACGTGTCAGCAGCAAGCACTGAGCATGGAGGCTTCAGTAGTGCCCGCAGAAATTAGTTTACCAATTAGCTTAAGCTCAATGCTTCTAAATAGCATCTTTAATTCTTGGTATCTTGTTATTCGGATTCAATTTGTGTCTTTATTATTATCAGAGGGCAAGCATGAAAAGATCCAATGTAAAAGGAAAGTTTTCACTACAACCAATTGTGAGGAATCCTATTCCTTTCTGGAACTCGTGAAAAAAAAATCAAATACATAATCTGATTTCTTAGGCTTCCTTGAATGGGGCAGGCACGCATTGATCTTTATAATTACACAGGTTGCCCCAATATAGCTATTATTAATGATCACTTCCTTCTAAACAGAACCAAAAAAAAGGGACTATCCAATAATAGACTGTTCCAATAAGTCTGCACTTCAACTCCAATCTTCTTCATCGCTTGAGAAGGAATTAGAATGTTCACTTTTGCTATCAGTAAAGGAAACCAGCAGACTCCATTTTGACAGTCAAGCAACTTCGAGGACTTTGATTTTCCCTTCCTAAATCAGCCGCTGCTGGGTCCAAGACAATACTTCTGTCATTTCCCTTCTTGTCTAACTGCCTCAAGAAGAATCCCTCAATCTAACTCAATGACTCAAGTTCATCGTCGTCTTCTTCACTGCCAGAGCTGCAGTGAGCGTAATTTGAAGGTTCCTGTCTCAATTCACAACTGGTATCCTTCTCTCAGTGTCCTCATTATTAAGGCTTTTTACAGCAAACATTAGTGCTGCGAATGGATCAGACATCTATTCAACGGAAGAGAACTAATCAATTACAGAAAAACTAGGTGACAACACTAGCTAAAACAAGGTCATGCAACTATGTTACCATCACAAAAACCAATGAACCTACATCAATAAGTCCGGAATATTCCATTGATGTTCTTAATGGCCTACAATCAATCGCTTTGGTTGTAATTCAATGACAATTATTTAAAGACATTTTTTATCTCGTATATATTTAGATATATATAATAAAATCGATGAGATAATTGTACGTTGCAAATGAAATTATAATGAGATTATATTTATAAAATTTATATTACATTTATATATTATCTTTAAATTGTCCCTAATCATTGTTCTATTAAAATTGGACATTAATAAAATACAAAAAGACTAGCACACGTTACGTTTTTCTTTATAAAGTAAGTAGATGATTTTATAGGCTAAAGTATAGAGATACCTAAACAAACGTGTGAGTGCTTGTTAGAGAACAAGTTCACTGATCCAACCCGACATAAGAAATCCATTTGGAACATTACTTGTATATCTATGGAATTCCCATTGTGATGATTATATAAGTGATCCTTTCACTTGAGGTCACCAAAGTTATCTTGTATAAGGATTGCTATGTTTTGATACTACTTATGATCTAATTAATTATGAGTTGTTTAATCAGTAGTCCTTGGATGTGAAATCAACTATATGAAGATAATTGAGTGATTAAAATAGTATTCATCACCCTAAAGTAATTAAAGAGAATGTTCTGTTATTCTCGATTAGTATTTAATCGAGAAATCCTCGGCCAAAATGGAATGACGCTTTATAAATAGTTTACAAATGTCATTAATTAAATTGATAAATAATGGAGGGGAATTGATATGATTGTACTAAAAATATAGTAGACATTAATTCTATACTCTATGTCTAATCGAAACATTGTATGATGAAAATATTGAATTATACGGTAAAATCATGCACAAAAAGTTTAGTCAAAACTACTATTACATTCATAAATATTTTAATGGTCATGATACGTTGCTAAACGTCAATCTTGATCTATGATTATAAATTATTTAATTCGAGAATTAAAGATAAATACAAAAGAGTTTTAATTTATCTAATTCTAATTATGAATTATAATTATAATTCATAATAATTGTCAACGTATTTGGAAACTTAATAGGTCTCACACAAAGAATGAGTTGAAGAGAGCAAAGTTAATTTAATCAAGTTGGACTTAGATTGTAAAGTCCGAGAAACTTTATGATTAAATATGAGATATTTAATAAATAAAGATCAATACGAGATATTGAATCTTATTTGGGCATAATTAGTATTTAATTAGAATTATTTGTAATTCTAATTAAAGTTTAATTGAAATTAGAATTTAATTTCAATTAAATTACTAAAATGTCCAAAACTAATTATAAATAGGATTAAGCTCTATTGAAGCTAGCACTTCTTGTTTAACCCTTTCTGTAAGAGTCAAAAAAATTTTGCAACCTATTCTGTGGATACCGTTAGAGATCAAACGCTTATGCGGCTACAGTGGTTAAGATGAATAAATTTCGGAAACAATTCGAAGGATACGACAAAAACATGATCAAGCTTAAGAACAAGGTATAAATTCTGATTTCACTTTATTATGATTTATGCGTTAATCATTTTATAAAATTAAAGTGATCTTGGTGTTTGAAAAATCTAAATACGAAAATGTTTCGTAATCATTCCATTGAGGTCGAGATCAGATTCTATCCCGGTCTCCTAACATATGTTACTGCTAAAAGATGCATGCGTCGATAGCCAGGCTTTTGTAAGGCCTCGCATCACAAGCAATGAAACCCCCATATCAATTTGGTATCTCACATGTTCCTATTGAATAATTTTCTGGGTTTTTCCAGCAAACCACTTCTACCTAGAAGGCAGACCACGGAAATATTTAAGGCATGCAAGTTTTAGATTATCTCAACCTTGCAACATGATAGTGATAATTGCTAGTATATTCAAGAGCTGTTACCTTCAAAACCCTTGAGATTGTAGCCTCTCCCGGATTCGATATTTCCTTTAGCAATGTTTTGATTATGCTTAGATACCAACACTAGAACCACAAAAGTTGATGACATGACATTGAAAGAGGAAATTTACATTTGAGATTACTACCTTTCGGTGATCAGATGGCCAAAAGCGGAAGGGAAGTTATCATGAAAGCGACCGTTTTCTTTCTTGTCTTTCACGCAATGAACAAGTCAAATGAAGTGATGGCAATAGCATAACACTCGGAGAAATTTTGTATATTGTTATCTATTGAATATACAAGAAGTTTTTTATCTATAGCGTCATATACCAATAAAGGAAATAGTTAAAAGATTGTATATAAATAATTTGTCTGAAGTTTTTTTTTTTAATCTTTGACCAGGGTATCCGGTGGATCCAATGACTAATCCCCTCGCTGATGGGAAGGCACCTCACAGGGTAGGACAGCTGGCCCAAGAATTTAAAGCAGTTCCGTACCCAAAGCCAAGGATCGAATCCCTGACCTTTAGTTAAGGGTGGATGAGTCCCTTGCCACTCAACCACACCCCTTAGGTTTGTCTGAATATTTTTGTTAGACTAATACCTTCCTTCAAATTTAAGGTAGTGAAAATGAAGCTCAGTTCATTAAACTCAAATAACTATTGAATTTTAGAAAAGATATCAATTATCTAATTGTAGGATAATATAAAAACAAGAGAGATAATTCTTTGCTGAAGACAATGATGAATAAAGTCGCAACCGTTCTCAATATGTTTTGTTCACATATGAAATACATCATTATGAACAATTTGAATAGTATTAAGATTATCACAACAAATAGTAGTAATTGATGAATGTTTTGTAATAACCAACATAACCACAGGAGTCCAGAAGTAGTGGTGTCAAGGATTCAATATTAGAACAAGTTTTAAGTGTATGTTTATTACTTTTGCATGAGATTAGAGAACTACCAAGAAAAAAATAGAATTCATTTGTAAGTGTTGATCAATAAGATTTCTAGTCCAATTAGCATCAAAGTTTACATAGAGCAAAAGATAGGATGATGATGAGAGTAGGATGATGATGAGAGTTAGGTAACATGAAATAGGGTACCTCTAACATAAAGCATGTAAAACATTACAGTATAATGTATAGTTTGAGAAGCTGTCATAAACAGAATCACAAGGGTGAATTGTATAAGTTATATTAGGACAAGTAATTGTAAGGTTTACCTAACTTCCCCCAAATGTTTCCGGTTTGCAGGCCTATTAACCAGCAACAGCAAGATGCCCCCAAATGTTCCCGGTAGGAAAACCATCCATAATCCTGGAAATCTGCTCGACCCCCAAAACTTGTTGAATGTAAGATGTTAAGAATCCTTCTTGTGTTGAGAGAAGAAAATACTTTGTTCTTCCACTTAGTGAACCCAACATGTTCAGACTCCAGAGTGATTTCTCTTTCCTCCTCCGTCTAAAAGATCATTAAATGGTCATTTTCCTTGCCCTTCCTATTAGGGTATTAATAAGCGAGGAGTTTTCACTTCCACTCAGCATTAAGAGATGTGAAGAATGTAACACTACCCAGTAAGAAATTGGCCCGCTGATACCATCTGTGTATTCAAAGATCAGATATAGTGGCAAGAAGATTCAACTTCAAAATAGTCTTTCAGTTTGGATAGCGAAACAAACTCCTGTAATGCTATATAAATACCCTCAGATTCTGGACGTGATTTATCACCAGCAAAAAATTCATGAAACTCACCCTCAACCTCTATCAAGCTATGTCCGGGAATCTTCTTAACCCTTCTCTCTCTCATCACAGTTCTAACCATTCCCACGTCAGCCCAACTTCCCCCGTGAGCACAGGTAGTTGCTAGCTGGACATATACCCCGCTATCATCCGGATTTAATTCTAGAAGTTTGTAAGCAGCAAGCTGAGCCAGTTCAATGTTCCCAACCATCCTACAAGCGTTGAGAAGGGCACCCCAACCAGCTTCACATGGCACCATGGGCATCCCTTTTATCAATTCATAGGCATCTTTTAGGAGTCCACCTCGACCCAGTAAATCAATCATACAAGCATAGTGTTCCCTCTTGGGTTCTACATTATACCTTCCTTTCATGTTCTGGAAATAGATTTTGCCACCAGTGACTAACCCACCGTGACTACAAGCACACAATAAACCAACAAATGTGATATCGTCTGGTTTAATTCCTCCATTTATCATCTGCTCAAAAGCAATAATAGCTTGCTCACTATACCCATGAGCAGCATAAGCAGCAATTATGGAATTCCAGGAAACCAAATTTCTCTCTTGCATGCTTTTGAAAATTTTAGCAGCTACATCTACAAATCCACATTTAGCATACATATCTATAAGTGCATTTGACAAAATCAGACTAATCTCACTCCATTCCTGACTTATGTAGGATTGATGTATCCACTGCCCCAAGTCCATGTATCCCAATTGGCCACAAGCAGAGAGAACACACACCAAAGTATTCTCTGTTGGAATCAACCCTACATCCACCATTTCATCAAATAATTCTAAAGCTTTCTTTGGTTGACTGTATTGAGAATAACCAGCAATCATTGCATTCCAAGAAACTACATTCCTCTCAGGCATCTCATTGAACAACTTTCTTGCCGTTTCTAACTGACCACTTTTAGCATACCCGTTAACCATAGTAGTCCATGAGAACACATCTTTAGTTAACATGTCATCAAAAATCTCTCTTGCAGCAGTCAGGCAGCCACATTTCACATACATATCCAAAATAGCATTCATCAAATTCAGGCTACGATTTAAATTGCTCTTCCTCACGTATTCATTAATACTCTTTCCCAGTTTCAAATCACCCTTCAGCGAACAAGCCGAAAGAACAGCAATGACAGTGACCTCGTTTGGTTCAACCCCACTAAACAACATGGAATTAAAAAGCTCCAAAGCCTCGTTATAACAGTTGTGCTGGGAATAAGCATCAATCATCGACGTCCAAGAAACGACGTCTCTAAAAGAAGTTTCATCGAACACTTGACGGGCTAACCCCAAACAAACACGCACGCTGTAAAAATGGATCAACCCATTCTGGACCAACAAAGAAGAAGCAAAACCCATCTTCCAAATGGCACAATGAATCGATTTTCCCTCTAAAGCTCTCAAGAACAGCTCGCACGTTTGAAGCACAAAAATAAAGGTTCTACTATCCAATTCGACCCGTTGACGAACCATTTGGCGAAAAAAGAAGAACCCAAAAATGGGCAACTTGACTTTGGCATAACCTCTAATCATCGTGTTCCACATATACGTATTGGGATTCTGAAATTGTCTAAACAGAGCACCGGCGTGATTTATATCTCCAGAGTCAGCGAGGGCACAAAAGGCCAAGACCCGGCTGCAAGGAAAGGTGTGGGTAATGAGACCGGTTGGGGTCATGTGGGCTTGGATTTGCTTCAGTTGCTTCATTGAAGAACATGACTCCATGATCAACAGAGTTGGGTTGGTGATGATAACATTGGTGGTTGAGTTCCATTTGGTAGTTCTGGTAGCAGAGATAGATGAGAATGACTTGGGAGACCAGAAGGGGACCGGATATTTGCTTACTGGAAGACAACAATAGCAGCATGTTGCGAAGCGTTTCCTTGCGAGGTCGATTGGAGCTTGACCAAATTGGTGCATAGCATAAGAGTACGCATGAAAACGAAAATGGACGCATGCAGATTCAGGAAATAAGTAACGCCAATCCAAATAAACAAATAAAAATGCATCGAATTGGTGGCAACCACAAAATGTCGCAAAGGAAGTTCCATTCCATTGTTTGTTTCACGCGGGATTTTGTTGTTACAGAAGAAGCGAAAACAGAAGTTAAGGACGAATAAAGGAAATCTCATGTGCATCGCGCGTAACAAAGAAAGTAGGCCAGACGGGGGAGTAGGCCTGATACAATTATATTTTTATATATTTTTAGAACTTTATATTTGTTATACAAGATAGAAATAATATGATGTGCCACTAATTATTAATGCACCAAATATACCACTTAATTGTTAGTTCACCAAATGCACCACTTAATAGTTAGTGTGCTACTTCTATTATCATGATAGTATTTTTAACTTGATGTAATTGATACCAATTCATAAGAAGAATGATATTCTCCTCTCCCAAATACTCTTAAGTTTTAGTTTCGGTTTTATAACACGTTA
>JAOSBM010000004.1:8708264-8719719 GCA_027568955.1 Erythroxylum tenue
GTTTTTTATATTATTATTATTATTATTAGTATTATTATTTTATTAATTATTGTTATAAATTTTCTACTTACTATTTTTAATATTATTAATTTTATTACACCAAATTAATTATCTTAATAATAATAATAATTATTATTATTATAATAATAAATTTTGTTATTATTATTATTATTATTATTATTATTATTCGAGATAGAAAATAGGGATATGTTGTTTTTCTGTCGAAGAAAAAATGTTGTTAAAATTCAGAGAAACGATGTTTTCTAGTTTCTGTAAAACTGTTGTGGTTTTTTTATTTCAGGAACAAAAAATCACAACAGAGTAAACCAAACACGTTTTACTTACCTGTTTTTCTTTTTACAAAAACGGCAACAAAAAACGAAAGAAAAAAACAGAAACAAACAGCCCCTAAGTTTTCAACATGATTTCATTTGATATAGATGAGATGTATTTGGTGGTTATTATTATATGTTCTATGTTTTTTTATTAGAGTTATAAACTTAATTTTTGTAGAATTAAATATCTAAAATCTAAATTCTTATAAGAATATTCATTGAAATACTAAAATATATAATATTCATATTCATATTTTTTTTAAAGTCATATTCTCATAAGTCATTTTACACATAAACAGCTAATACTAAATAGCTAATTTTACCAAATATTTTTAATAAACAACTAATGCAATCCGCTGGTCAAATTAGCTGATAAAATTAGCTATCAGCTAAATGCAATCAGCTGATTGCCAAACAAAGTCTTTTGTGTGTGATCATGATGAGGATTTGGAGTATTGATGGATGATGGATTACGAATTAGAAAGCGAACATTCTAAGGTGTACGCTGAATCAACTGCCATGGATTCCCCTATTCTCATGTACTCTATGAGCTGTATCTCCTAATATAAATGTTAATTAACATAGATTTTCTGGTATAAAACATCCAATTCCAAATTTCAGTTGGGTTAGGTTTTTGTTTTAATTTTTTTTGTTTTTCTTAATGTTAATTAATTTTTTAAACAAGAATTTGACATGTACATCCCATTTTATCTGTCATTATATGTGTTTAAAATTTCGTTTGACGTGATTTGTGATGTCAACAATGTTAATGAAAATATTGATGTCGGATTAAATTTAAAAAATTAAATATTTAATAATCACCTTTTAAAGTTTAGTTTATGATTGAAAAATAAAGTTACCGGAAATAAGGGTTAGATTTTTTAAAAATAAAATTTTAATTACTTTTAAAAGTTTGGTTTATAAATAGAAAATTAAGTAAAGTCTGTGAACGTATAAATTAAATACGGAGTTTGGTACGGTATTAATAAAATGTTGAGCGCGTGAAAGCAAAGTGTTGTTGTGGAAGAAATTTACTTGGCCGTTTCAACAAACACATTTAATAAGCCGCACAAAATCTGGAACAAATTTCGAACATCTTCACTTTTTATAAAAAGTTGAGTCAACCCAAAAAGCTTTTCTGTTAGCAGGAGACCAACACTCAGTCACTGTCAAAACCAACCTACGACATAGCTTTTTCATTCAATCATGTACGCTCGATATCTCACATCGCAAGTTGTGATAGCAAAATTTAAAAGTCCCGCGAATTTGTGTGTTTTGTGTCCTTCTACGGTTTGGCGCTGAAATCTCGTTTATGAAGCTCACCAACTCCGTTTCAAGGTTAGTCCTTTGTACTCTGATTCTTTTGTAGCTTCTTGTGCTTCATATCATGCACTATTGGTTTCTGTAGTTGGTCTCCGGTTGCACACCCGCGGTTTAGGGTTTCAATGATCAATCCATGCTTGTTTTAAACCCTAAATTTTCGGACTTGTTTTGATAACTGGGGAAGTTTTTGTTTCTCTCGACTTCCTTTATATTTTTTTGGGTATTCGAAAGGTTTGCTTTAGAGGACATTTATAAACAGTGCTTATTAAAGGTCTTATCGCGAAATTAGACCTTTTCTATTAAAGTTTACATCTTCACTTAAAACCCTCATTTGCTTCGTTTTTTTTAAAGTACTTTCCTCGTGTTTTTGGTGTCAATGCTACCAGCTTGTGTAAATAATGCAACAAATCGAGTTAGGCAAGCTCTGGTTGAGTTTAATGGCTTTGGGGTTTTACCAAAGTAAACCCATTTTCACTAAATTACTTTTTCTTTTAGGATGCGTTTGGTTGTAATTATAAGCACACACGTTAGTGTCAAGTGCTGGATTCGTATTTATTTTGCATGATTTCCACGTAACTACTTGAATGATCAATTTGTGAACATGTTCCACATTTCTTTTGCAGAAAATTCTCAAATATGTTTTTCTGATAGAAAATTGTGGGAACAAGAGTGCTCGAGCTATGATATGGCACCTTGTATGGGTCAAAGTAACTTAGTGCTTTATGTCTTATGTTCCAATCCTGTCTTCGCTTAGTAATTGTGTTAATATTTTTTTACTTTGAATCTTCAAGAGCAAGAATCCAAGTTTTGCGCTGAAAAAGAAAATTACTCAACTAAGGTCCATTCTTTTTATTGTTTGGTGCATAAGATCAAGTCTTTCTTTATGCGGGGCTAGGAAACTTAATGTGCACTACAAACTGTTAGCCAACTTCCGTAGTTGTTGATCCATTAATTATCAAAAGTTATGGCAATACTTCTCCTCATCATACAAGCCAAATGCCCATGTAGCTAGGGAAAGGAAAGCTAGAAACACCAATAGTTGTTGCAAACATAATAATGTAAATGTTAGTGATAGTTTTCATTTCTAAGATAAAAAACAAAAATACTATTTAATCAGCATATAAACTATTACTTGTGAGAACTCAATTATGAAAAGTAGTACTGTTTTAGATTATAAAAAAATATCCCACTAGGTACTGGCTTACAAACATTTTCTTTAACTGTTAAGTTAAATAAGTCTGATTTGATAAGTGTCTTAAAATACTGGAAACAAGTTAGGTTTAATAAGCTGCTTGAAATCAATGTTCCATAATTTTTTAATTGTAAGTTTTTCATTTTCTACTGGAAGCATTGCATGTTGCGGTTTGTTTTAAATACTGTATTTATCACAGTTTCATTTTCTTTCAAATTAGGGTGGTATTGTGTTGCATATTGCTTTAGTGTCAAAATCTAGTCAAACCATTCCTGCAATTTGGTCTTCTAGGTGTATGTACACACAAAGATGACAAATATCAATTATTCCCATGTGTTTAGTCCACCTATGAACTGTATCATGCTGCTTTCAGCCCTTGACTAATTGAATTCCTGTGGATGTCTAAGCAGTTATGCAACATACATCAGTATTTTACATTCTTGAATCTTGTTATGCTGTTGTAATTGTGCATTTTCCTAGTGTGAAGATTCTAGTGGCTGTAGGTTGATGCTTGGTGTGGAAGATCCATCTTGTATGGCTGAACAGGTCAGTTACTTTGCTACTGAAAGTTGGCTATATGAGATTCTGAGTTTCACTTGTCATTCTTTATTTTAGTATTCAATAATTCAACTGCCACTTTGCTTTTTATTTCTTCCAATTGGTGTTTTATTTTGTTATCCTGTCCTTGTTCTTTTTCCCTTTCTAACAAATATACATATGTACATGAACAGATCATTGACTTAAATTCAGCCATAAAAAACCTGCATGGGCTAAGTTCTCAGGAGCTTAATAAATTGCTTAGGGACTCGGGAAATTTTACTATTCACTTGCATTCTGAAACTGGATGCACAATAGAGGTCAGAAATCCGTTCTTATCGTTGCTTATGGTCTCCAATGTGCCACATGCTTTTGTTTTAATTCTGTTATTTTTTCAGATCGATGTTGAAAAACTTGCAGGTTCTCTGCCATTGCATCTTATTGCAGTTCTGCTTAAATGTGGCAGAGATGAATCAAGATTAAGACATGTACTATATGGGCTTCGACTTTTGCATACCTTGTTTGACTTAGCACCACGACATACTAAACTTGAGCAGGTTAGTCCAGTTATCCTTAATTTGTTTCTCTTGGGCTTTATATTCCTGTATCTCTCTTTATGTTAGAAGAAGAGAACTTAGAATTGTCTGTTTTGGTAGCAGCTGTTTTTTGCTCTTTATCTGATGTCATTTTAATGATCCCTATTTAAGTTTGGTTTTTGTCTACTTTTCATCTTGTGGTATTTATGACTTTTAGCAATAGGGTCTTTAAATTATCATGAAATAAGTAAAAAGAAAAAGGAATAGAAAACTTTTGACATGCTTTGTGAACTGTTTGAATATGGGAATGTTGAAGATAAGCCCGTTGTCGTCTAGGAATCCGTGGTTCAAACATTTGCAAGCTGCATACAGGTGAGGGATGTACGACATACTGCATTATGAACTTCTAATGCCTATTACCTAATATAGAGGTCTACGTTTCCAAAGGTTTTTTCACTGGTATCTTAAGACTAGAACATTTTTCTCATTTCTTTTATGTTTTTTTTAATTATATAGATATTGCTTAATGAGTTGACATTGCAAGAACAGCTGCTGGATATGGTGTTTTATTTACTGATTGTTCTTGGCGGATTCAGACAGGTAACCATTTTCTTTCTGTTCAGTTTGGAATTTACGTCACATAGTCTTCATTTTATGAGGACTTCTTTACATTATGCAGGAAGACAACAATTCAAGCTCCTTGCTCCTTCTTCATTCCGCGCTAGTAGCAAGCAGTCTATACCTATTTACAGCTTGTTTATCTTCACACTTTCAAGATCTTGTTCCTGTATTGCTTGCACACCCCAAGGTACGTCCTCCTTGATTATTTTAAAATGTAAATTAGGAGCAATGAGTAAGAGATGCTCCTTTGATTTCAAGTTCGTCTTTGTTCTAATTGTCCTTCCAATATTTGACTATATGCAACGAAGCTTGTGGTAGTATTTTGCATTCAATTTCTGCATGCTTGAAATATAGGCTCTCTAATCATAAAGTTTCCCTCATAGGTTGAGATATTTACGGATTCAGCTGTTGGAGCAGTTAATGTAGCCATTAAGTTTCTTGACTTGAAGCTGTCAGCTCACAACACCGTCCTTCCGATAAAATCAAGCCCGACATCTGAACAAATAATCAATTATATGTGTCAACAATGTGAAGCCTCTTTACAGTTTCTTCAGTCAATGTGTCAACAAAACAGATTTAGGGAGCACCTACTTAGCAACAAGGTACATAGAACTAATTTTCTTCTTATTGTGTCATAAGTACCTATTCGAAAGACATCAAATGGAATACTTACCATTTTGTTTGCTTTGACCTAAGATGATGCATGCATATCCTTTATTATATTGCTACAAGTATCTGGTTTTCATGCCACTTCAGGAACTATGTAGAAAGGGTGGAATCCTTTTTCTGGCCCAGTCAATCTTGAAGTTAAACAATGAACCTCCAGTTTTAGAGTCTTCTACAGTTGTTGCTGCAATATCTAGGCTGAAAGCTAAAGTACTATCAATTGTAAGTCTTACTACTACTATATGGTTCATTTGGGTCTCCTATGTCTTCCTATCGATGATCCTATGTGTTTTCCTGTTTTATTCAAGTCTGTTCATTTTATCTTTTATGCAGCTATTGCATCTGTGTGAAGCAGAAAGCACTTCTTATCTTGATGAAGTTGCAAGCTCTGAGAAAAGTCTTGAGTTAGCAAAGTCTGTTGCATTAGAGGTTATTATCTGTTCCTTATCCTGATGATGTAAACAAAAAAATTATTTGCAATATAGCAACTTTGCTTTTTCTGTTGAGGCAAGACTGTTGTGGTTTAAATTTCTTTTAGTTACTTCATGCAGCAGCTGCACCAAAATTCTTCAACAAATTCACATTATCCATATTAATCTCTATTATCTCCTGTGGCCAGTTTTCCCATCAAGAGAATAAGAGAAGTTTGACATTAAAGAATATGAGAGCTGATAAAAAGTTAATATCTTTTTGTTAGTTTAGAACTCCAACATTAGTTGATAAACTTAAAATCTTTATTAAAAAGATTGGAGTATATATAATATTTTGCAAAAAGCTCATATTTTCTGAAAAGGCATTTTTGTTGAAGATACCTTGACTATTATTACTAATTTGTGAAGACCATTTGTTTCTTTGGTTGACTTTGTAAGTTTTCTCCCTGCTTTTACTGTCAAAGTGGTTATTGCTAATATCATTGTTGTGATGTAGGTTCTTGAACTATTGAAGGCTGCAGTTACTAAAGATCTTAAGCACCATACTGCTTGCCCTGAAAAAAGTTTCCCAATGGGCCTTCTGCAACTCAATGCAATGCGCCTGGTTGACATGTTGTCAGATGATTCAAATTTCCGATCTTACATTATGACTCATTTTGTAAGCTGTTGTTGGAATATGCTGCATGTTTGCCTAGTTATATTACCCTACTTTTGGCTGTATGGTGCAATGACTTTTCAAAGAAAACATTGACAAAACATATCTCAACTTTATTGAAAACAGTAATTGGTCATCAAATTGGTTGCATCATTATTTTAGAAACAACTAATTTAATGCTTCACCTAATATCCATCTTGAATGAAAGACTAACTTCTTTTAAATGCATCTTCAGACAGCAGTTCTAAGTGCAATATTTCTTCTCCCTCATGGAGATTTTCTATCCATTTGGTGCTCTTCTGAAATTCCACCAAGAGAGGACGATGCTACTCTGGAATTTGATACATTTGCAGCAGCTGGATGGGGTTTGGAAACAGTTTCTGCATTGAACACATTTAGCACAATAAATCTGGAAATTTCTTTAATTCCAAGTAATATGCCCCAAGCTAGTTATGCTCATCAAAGGACTTCATTGTTTGTAAAAGTAATTGCCAACCTCCATTGTTTTGTGCCCAACATCTGTGAAGGTCACCTCTTCCAATGATAATCTACTATTGTTATTATACTGCATATGGTTTAACCAATGTAGTATAACCTTTTTCTCTAATCCACAGAGCAGGAAAGAAACCTCTTCCTTAACAAGTTCCTTGACTGTATGAGGATGGATCCGTCTAAATCATTGCCTGGGTTTTGTTTTCCTTCTAGTGTTCAAAAAGTTGCTAATGTTTGCAGAAATTTGCGTAAGCATCAGTAACTGATGATTCTCTAGTAAATGTAATTTTAAATTCTAGTTCTGATGAATAACTTCATATACAGGTTCACTATTAAGTCATGCAGAATCTTTAATACCTAACTTTTTGACTGAGGAGGATGTGCAACTCCTAAGGTGAGACAAACTCAACATATTCTTTATTATGTGCAATTGTTTTTTTTTTTAATTTTATAAAGAGCAAGGTAGATCAGACTACATTTTTGACAGAATATGAAGGCTGGTTATGTATTATAGAGCACACAAACATGGGTTGCTGTTTCTTGGATTCCTTTTTCTCGATCTTTTAAAATATTTTGTTAAAAGAGTATCTTATATAGTTGCATTTCATAGGTTTCTCCGTGTCATTTAGCCATTGCTTCTGATTAAAAGTGGCATGTTTAGAGTTTTTATTCATAGGGTAGCATGTTTAGAGTTTCTATTCATAGGGTAGGCTTAACTACAGATCAATGTGATTAGAGTTTAGGATCAATAACTTCTATAATTTGCAATAATGCGTTGATGGCTGTTGGCAATGGATAATTAGTCCATGTTACGCAAATTGTCTTCAGATTGTTTTATCGTCATGGAGAGCTTTCTAGATTGTTTTATCGTCATGGAGAGCTTTCTGTCTTCCGAGAGTTAAAAGTGTGCTTAATTTCCCTGTCGTATATCTTTTGTGATTCTCACTACTTACATGGTATACTATTTTCTCTTCTTTCTTGTTGCAGAGTATTCTTTAACCAATTACAGTCGCAGATTAATCCTGTTGATTTTGAAGAAATTCAAGCTCAAGTGAGATTCTTGTCTTGGGATTGTTATTTTAATTTTTCAATGATTTGCAACTGGGTCAATTTTCTTGCTCTTTTCTATGTTGAAAGTAAAATGGCTCAAGTTATGCTGCTGGGGCATATTCAGGACAATAATTTTGAGACGTCAATATAGTTGGATAGGTTCTCTAAGGTTTGGGGAACGTCATCTGCTGAATGCCAATTCATTTTGGTGTATTCAGCAAAAGATGATGCTGGCATTTGATGTTAAAGCACAGCTGAAAATCTCTGTGGCTCCAATAGATTGAGTTAGGATTTAAAAAAATTGGACAGAAACTCAAATTTATGTCATGGATGCACTTGTTGTATTAATAGCTGGATTTTCAGACTGTTCCAACTTGGAAAGTAGGTAGTCTTAATGCGCTTCAGGGCTAAAATTCAGAATAATGTACACAGCTAATTTAAGAAAAGTATTCAATTTATTTCACCATGTAGCCTGTTGCTTTAATCATAGGATCTGATTCCTGTAGGAAGCTCAAAGTATTGGAGGTTGTTCATCATCTTTACTGTGGAAAGAACATCCTGATATTAACATTCAATATGGGGATCTGAAAGAGGAAACATCAGAGAATTCCACTATTCAAAAAGAGGAACAGCTAAGCCGGAAAGCTGAACATATGAATCAAGGTGACTATGTGATGAGGGAAGATAATGCTAAATCTGGTGATTTACTAGAGATTGAAAAGGATGTTCAGAATTTTGATACGAGTGGTTCAGATACAAGTTCCACTAGAGGAAAGACTTGTGTTGGTCGAACAGTCAATGGTGACTTTTCAAAATCAAGTGAGCAAGTTAAAGAAAGTCATGTTAAAGGAGTTCAAGAAGGTGAAAAGGTAGAAACCATCCAATTTGAAGAAAAACAGCCAAGGAAAAGGAAACGAACCATAATGAATGACTATCAAATGACACTCGTTGAAAAAGCCCTGATAGATGAACCTGAAATGCAGCGAAATGCAGCTTCTCTACGGTCATGGGCTCATAAATTAAGTACATATGTAAGTAATTGCACAATGGACCATACATAATATCGCTGAATCATTTTCTGCACAGTTCGAGACACATTTTGACCTAGTATGCTTGTATCTCTTTATTTTCTCAGGGTTCTGTAGTTACATCATCACAGCTAAAAAATTGGTAAGGCAGAATCATCCTTCCAATGATTTTACATTTTGTGCCTAAAAATGCCTCTCCTTTGCTTTAATTTGCTGAGTGTCTTTTCCTGGTTGAAGTTCTTTCAAGTTCTCTTTTAGATAGTTGGCAATCAAACGCAGCATTAATGTGAAATGCATGAAAAATAGAACGTTTTTTTCTTGAAAGAGTTCAAGGAGGTACGTAACTCCTAAATGTTTAATTTCAGGGGAAGAGGTCAGGATCACGATGTTTAGAAATAATGATAGAAGCACGGGATTATTGAAATAAAAATTTGCTGGGATTAAATAATGATTTTGACCAATTTGCTAGCTAATAAACTTGTGCCTTCATCATGTATCACCACAGGCTTAACAACCGGAAAGCAAGGCTAGCACGTGCAGGAAAGGATGTCCGTGAACCAGTGGAGGTTGGCCCTGTTATATTGGAAAGGCAAGCACAGAGGTATACCCGTGACTCACCTGTGATTCCCAGTGATAACAGCGTGCCATCACATGCAATAATCCTTCAAAGCACTGCAAGAATTGGCAATGGTGAAACTACTACATCAAAATTCATCTGCGTGGGTGGTGCAGAAACTTTTTCATGCAAGCCAGGCCTTTATGTTGTGCTTGTAAGTGGGAAGGGAGAAGAGGTTGGCAGGGGAAAGTTGCATCAGGTTCAAGGAAAGTGGTATGGTCACAGCTTGGAAGAATCAGGGACATATGTTGTGGATGTTACTGAGCTTAAGGCGGAGAGGTGGGCGAGGCTTCCGCATCCATCTGAGCCCACGGGCACCTCATTTGATGAGGCTGAAACAAAGATTGGGGTAATGAGAGTGTTGTGGGACACAAACAAGACATACAAGTTGCTAGATGAATGATGATCTTCCTATTTAGTGTTAGTTATCATAGTTTTGTGTAGCAGAAGTATAGTTTTCAATTTTGATAGAAATCTCAATATCAGGTTCTTCAGGTTCTGCTACTTTGCTTGTGTCGTAATGCGAAAGGTTACATGTCTAAGATGTAATCCTCCAGCCGATATCATAACGCGGCTCAAATGTTCACACGTATGCATAAACTGTAATAAGTGCACGACCATCTTGAAATATAATTGATGAAGACCAAAAATCCCAGTTGATACGATCTTTGTTTGGCCCACATAGAAGGTGGAAGTACTCATGGTGGGCCAATTCTGTAACCCTAACCCTACACACTCAATGGTTCTGTGTTTACGTAATACGACTTTTGGAATGTGAAGCCCGTTATCTTACAATCAATAATTAACATATCAATTTGTTATCAAGACGAAAAAGAGGTAAACGAAATATTAGCATCAGGCAATACCAACTACTTCTGGTCTTCTAATTATCTGTTTGAATGCCTAAATGAGAATCACCACTTACATAGAAAACGAACGATGATGCAATTGAAAGACATGGTACGTGATAAATGAAAACGGAACTATAAGCAAAAGCAGGAAGAAAGAGAGCGAGAAAGCAGATTATTTGAAATATGGCTAACTTTTGTATCATGACAATAGATTATATACTATTATAACGGTTACATGGGTTTTTGTTAAAAAAAAAACATAAAATATAAGGTTACCGACTTATCTACTTGACACGTATTTAGTACTTACGTAATCAGTGGCGAAGCCAGAAATTTGTTTCAGGGAGGGCAATGTATATATATATTAATAATGGTAAACATTTATCCAATCCACCATGAACAACGACATTCTTTTAGGGTGGGCAACCTCTATATACATATATATATTTTTTATATAAAAAAAATTAAATGCCCACCCTCCCTTATATATAGCTTCGCCACTGTACGTAATACGATGATGTATACGAGTTTCTAAGAAGAAATATATCCTGCTTTGATTGTCGTGTTGTCCTTAACAATATCGTCTTTTTTTGGACGCAATAAGCCGGCATTATGATGTATGTGCATTTGTAAGAAGTAACATGTTCAAGTGTGGATAACGTTCTTGTAAATGCAACAGAAACTCCCAAGTGATGCATCCTTCTAGTCTCAACATTTAATTTTGTTAGGATATATGTTATATATCTACGTAATTAGTTTTGATAATATTTATTAATTGGACATATAAGATATTAATTGGATAATGACTTGGATTCAAAAGTTATATAGATAATCTTTTAGTTAAAAAAGAATCCTATCTTGAGTTGAAGTCTATCTTGAGAGGGGGTGTTACACATCATGTGTGTGTTGGCAATTGGGAAGCTTTTGGTTGTTGCGTGGCTGAAGTGAAATTCTGCTTGTTTGAGTATGCCAGTGTCTTGCACATCTCCTGTCGTTGTCGAAGTGAATATCTAATGTGAGTGTGCTGCAACGGTTTCATGTGGGTTAATGGTTAAGAGAACAAACACTGCAGTATGTGTGTGTGTCTTTGAAGAGACGTGAATATATGTGTGTTGTGTGTGA
>JAOSBM010000004.1:8733591-8750117 GCA_027568955.1 Erythroxylum tenue
CTCAATTATAGGAGAGATTATAGGAGCAATAATAACAATTTAATACAAGATCAAATCTAATATCTCTAGTCAACACTTGCAATTTTGCAAATGCTAGTGCATGCTACAAATGAATTAATCATGCATCAAAGCATAGAGACAGTAAACAATGAAAAGCATACCCCAAAAGTGACAAGACCGGGACCTCTAGCATTCGGTCTCAAGCCCTCTATGCTATCATTTTCTGTTGGATCGGACCTGTAAAAGAAATGACTCAGATAAGAAAAACAGAGTAACAAGGAATAGCAATAAATTAGATATACTGAAGAAAATTATACCACAGAAGATCCATTAGGATTATGGAGCCAGCATCCATTGTGATGGGCCTTCCAATTTTCTCAATTTGTTCAACCGAATGAATAGATCTTCCAATCCCACCATGCATACAGATGATTTTCTTCTCAATAAGTGCAGCAAGGGGAAGGTAGTTGAAAAGTTGATTGAATCGTGTCCATGCCCATATCCCATCACTCTCTCCCTACAAATTCTCTAATTATCCACTAATACAAAATTTCAAATTTCCAAAATGATAACTAATATAATCTTTTTTTTCCAAACCATTCTCTCAATGCATTCCAGACGGAAGCCAAAAAGTGCATTTATGTCAGCAGCTTCATGATTTCCACGTATCAGATGAACATTTTCAGGATATTCAATCTGCAAAACCATAGCATCAAGCAAAAAGGAAAGCACAATGGACTTAAATATTAATGCTAACCATAAATTAGAAAAAAGCTGAAGTTTTACCTTAAGAGCAAGAAGTAAAGTTATAGTCTCCAAGCTATGCTGTCCACGGTCAACATAATCCCCCAAAAACAAATAGTCGATATACCTGAAACCAGCAACGTGTCACAGTGTCAACATATGTAGAACTATAAGCGACTTCTGATAACCATTTAATTTCTGTCCCAATTTCAGGGACAAGGCATTCACTTTTCATGCAGACCTCTGAATGAGAATTTGGGGATAGAAAGCAATTACTATCCATCCAGGCCAGAGAAAAAAAAAAGAGAAATATCTTTTGAAATGCATTAAGGTGGATTGCCCTAAACTTCATAATGGGGACAAACAAGTAAAGGGTGAAAAACTACAAGAAATTATATGATTATGTAGGGAGATTCCTTAGCTAGGCCACCGAATAAAGACCAAACACTTGTACTTATTTGTCCTTTTATCCCAATTGCAAGGGCTGAACCAAATTAGAAGTGTCATTGATCAGTTTGAGCGCATCCCTTGACCATGGCTTACACTATTTTTAGTGCTGATGTCATACTTACGTGATGTCTCCTGCAGTTGAAGGAAACCCATATTCAGCAAACAATCGCATCAAATCACCAAACTGTCCATGAAGATCACCAAAGACTTTGATTGGAGCTTTTAGCTGAAGAACTGAGGGCTCTTGCATAAATATCTGCTCAGCAACGTAACATAGCTCACCAACTTCATAAGAGTCAAGGAAAAACTTTCTATTGGATGGAGCCTTCCAGTTTTGAGGTCTAAGCAATGTAGAAATAACCTGCAAGACAGTACATAATTACCCACCGGCCCATGTATCAGTAACAGTTTTAAGCTATTAGTACTTGCCTTCTTGTGCAAGCCCTGTGGTGACTTTTGTCTGGTGAACTTTTTGACAGCATACGGTGTATCATTATTCACTGGAAGCATTCGTCTGCTTTCATTTTCAAATTGATCCAACGACAGCTGTCTTACCATCCCACCCAGGCTTCCAACAGTCTCTTTCGCAACCACAACCTGGAATAGAATTGCATGTTCTTGCATATTAGCAATTTAAATAAAAACTACATAGAATTCAAAGATGAAAGTGACTTACAGCTCTCGAATGAAGGCGGACATCAGCCTCTGTCTCACTACCATCCGAGGTTACTTCAGCAGTTTGATAGTTGTCATCAGATACAGAAGCGTCTTCGGTTGAATTGGCAGATGCTGCTTGAGCAGCTTGCCAGACAGCACTGGCTGCTTCCGCTTCAGCAGCAGAAGCCTCCCTAAGTTTGTCCATAGAATTTTTATCCATGCTGTTAAAGAAGGTGTCAGTAACTTCACAAGAGTGAGGATAAACAGTGTATTACTATCATCAAATACATGCACCAAGGGAAATTGGAAGAAAGCTACAACCTTATACCACCAGATAAAGGTATCTCTGCTCCATTATCTGGAGTTGAATGCACTCCATAAGAATTCAATGTGGAGTGGTTTGTCCTGGGACTTGTTATAGTTGAGGCTCTCTCTGATGTCAATGTGGGAGAATTTAAGTCGGATTGAAATGGTGAATTATCTGCAACAACAAAATCATCCAGGAGCACATCTGCAGAGAACAGAATTACTGGTCACCAATGAGCATTTACTTTTTCATAAGCATGTTACTGGATCATTAAATCTAAATCCCACTTAAGGCATAGAACTGAGATCCTTATGGATGAAGAGAATGAAATTTTTTCACTGAATCAGTAAAAATCGGCCAAAAACGGAAAATAGATGCCATGCAAAACTAGCTCATATAATAAAACACACACTAGATTTCTCCGGTTGGAGAAGTCTTAAATTACAGATCACAAATCAAAGGCCACGAAGCAATCGTTAACATGCTTATTCACATGGTCCCAGTATTATACTAGCTCAAAATTAAGACCACAACCATGAATAACTAAGTAGCTTTATCTTCACTACATAAATTACAACTGAGATTCTTATGAATTCACAAGTTTCTGGGCAAGCTTCAAGGCAATGGCAGGTTAGGAACAATGGCATGAAACAGTGTGTTGGTTCCATACCAAAGAAATCCCTTCCAAATGCAAAGAAAAAGGAAAAAACAATTTTTATTCAATAGAGACCAAAATGGAACTGTATTCACGATGGGTCAAAAGGACAATCATTGTAAAGAAATACTTGCACGTATTCTCAGCATTCAAATGTCTTTTTTTGAAAGTTAAAAAATTTTCAAATGTCTTTACCTATATGTGTGAATAAGAGCTGCTTTGCTCTATATTATATTTCTTAGAGAATGTAGTACATATATACATGAATAGGAATACTGAATGGGATAGAGGATCTATACAAATACAGGAGATAATCCTAAGATAATGCTTATCCCTAAGATAATGCTATCTAATCTATATAGTCTGATTACAATCAGATTATCACAATATTAAGTGATAATACCGTATCTTGACCACACTCCCCCTCAAGTTGGATCGTAGATATCAATCATGTCTAACTTGCTGATACATTCTTCAAACACTTGTCTTTGAAGTCCTTTGGTAAATACATCTGCTGTCTGCTTCTTCATTGGTACATAAGTTAGGCATATTGTCCCATCTTCTATCTTTTCCTTGATAAAATGTCGATCAACTTCAACATGCTTTGTTCTCTCATGGTGGATTGGATTGTGTGTCATGCTTAGGGCTGCCTTGTTATCACAATAATACTTTATAGGTGACTCAAAAATGATTCCCAATTTTGTCGACACCATTTTTAACTAGAGACTTTCACAAATCCCTCTTGCAACTACTCTTAGTTTAGCTTCGGCACTACTCTTGGCTACCACCTTTTGCTTCTTACTTTGCCACGTGACCAAATTTCCCCACACGAAAGTGCAATATCCAGTGGTTGATCGTCTATCCTCTTCTAAACTTGCCCAATCTGAATCAGTATATATTTCAATTGTTCTTTGATCTCCCTTTTTGAATAATAACCCTTTCCCAAGAGTACCCTTTAAATACCGTAAGATCTTATAAACTGCCTCAAAATGCTTACTCTTTGGTGCATGCATGTATTGACTTACAACACTCACGGCAAAAGCAATATATGGTCTAGTATGAGACAAATAAATTAGCCTTTCCACTATTGTCTGGTATTCTTCACGGTTAACCAGTTTATCTTCATCTTCAAATTTTGTACTTTCAATGGGGGTAGTGCTTGGTTTACATCCTAACATTCCTGTCTCCTTCAAGAGATCAAGAATGTACTTCCTTTGTGAGATGTAAATCCCTTTCTTTGATCTAGCTACTTCCATGCCTAGGAAATACTTCATTTCTCTTAAGTCTTTAACTTCAAATTCTTTCCTCAAAGCTGACTTGAGTCTTGTAATTTCCTCTGCATCATCACCAATTACGACAATATCATCTACATACAAAATCAAAACTGTCTTCTTTCCTTCTCTAATTTTGAAGAACATTGTATGATCCAACTGAGCTTGTGTGTATCCTTCTGTTTTTAGGACCTTGGCAAATCTTTCAAACCAAACTCGTGGTGATTGTTTCAGCCCATATAGGCATTTTCTTAGTCTGGATACTCTGTTTCTTCCTCCTTCCTCATCAATTATCTAGTTGTGAAACTCAAGAGAAGTTTTTACTATTCATCTATACTATACGTTGAAAATACATGTATATATAGTTGATGTCTAACCCTAGAATAGGAAATACAATCAATAGTAGTAAACACCTTCCTATTTTATCACTATACAGCTATATACAACTCAACACTAGTGAACGGGGAACAAAAAAATCTGAAGATAGTTAGAAACAACAAGCTGGTGAGCTGAATATTTCACTAGGAAAATTATTGAAAATACTAAAGAATCCCCAAAATGACAGCCACCAATAGAAGACAAGTACAGTTGTCAATGCTACTATGAGAGGTAATATCATACAAGCTTTTTTATCTTCATGCGGTAGGAAGAAATGGATAGTTGATTCTGGAGCATCAGACCATATGACAGATGATTATAACCTGTTTCATTCATATGTTCCTTGTGCTGGGCATGAAAAGGTTAAGGTAGCAAATGGTGAATCTTCTTCGGTTGCAAGAAAAGGAGATATCAAAGTAACAAATTCTATGAAATTAAATTCTATTCTACATGTTCCGAATCTAGACTGTAACCTCCTTTCAGTTAGTAAATTGACAAAAGAAGCTAATTGTAGTGCTCATTTTTTTCCCTACTCATTGTGTTATACACGACCTGTCATCAGGGAAGACAATTGGCAGTTCTAGATTTGTATTGTCTTCTTGTTCCTTACTACTTTGAGCTTCTTCGGCAGGAACCTGCATTGGTTCAGAGATTTGTATAGCTTCAGGAACAGGGAGCGTACTACTTGTTTTCTTCTTCCGGGAGTACACTTTGAGTGGATGGTCAGGCATGGCTACTTCAAGACCAGAGGTCATCGACGACTAACCTCCAGTCGGGTTTGGATTTGCCATGGAGGATCCCTCAAGATTGGAAGCCATTTCTTGACTTGCCAGGTTTGACTCCTCGATTTCACTATCTCTTTCACGTGGCTCTGATGCCATGTGAATAAGAGCTTTTTGCTCTATATTATATTTCTTAGAGAATGTAGTACATATATACATGAATAGGAATACCGAATAGGATAGAGGATCTATACAAATATAGGCGATAATCCTAATATAATGTTTATCCCTAAGATAATGCTATCTAATCTGATTACAATCAGATTATCACAATATTACGTGATAATACCGTATCTTGACCACAATATGTGATGTATTACAGGCAGCTTTACGTATGCATCTCAAAGACAAATAGTCTTGTATTCAATTGCTTGCATGCAAACAATCACCTATTTTCTAAAATTACAAAGTTCATGTCTTATGAATTTAGTTTTACAATCTTTACCTCCTTTTAGACCACCATGAACATATATGCGAACACCAACAGAAGCAGAAGCATGGCGACAACGTCTCATTAGCTCCATAGAAGGATCATGTTCGCCATGTCCTTTGCTGGTCTTTGATGAAGTGACAAGCCCATTTCGATCCAACCAAACACCAGCAGCAGTATCCAATACTAAGTAAATATAAAAATTGTTGAGATATTGGGTAAATATTTCAAAGATGGCAATTCGAGAAAACCCAAAACATTACCTGCAACAGCTGCTTCACCTTCCACAGCTCGTCCTCCCTTTAGGACACCCCCTGTAACGTGCAATCGAGCACCAACAAAAACCTGATAGCAAGCCAAAGTTAAAAAATATTGAATAAGGAAAAGGTATGTCTTGTACCAAAATATATCACTCTACAATCTTCAAGCTGCTTTGACAGCATAATCAACCTCTCATTAACCATTTTAAGTTTACTGATGTACTTTTAAAATTTTGTATTCAGAATAGTAATCAACAGCCTTGAAGTAATATTCCATTTTCAATTGATCACTTACCGCGGCATGTTGATACCTTGGGGAAGGAGAAACACCAGGTGCGAGAGTCCATTCCCACTGACCATTTCTATGCATCAGAAGCCCATACGCATCTCCAAGTGGCTGTTCAACCACACAATCATCATAAACAAAGAATTAAAAAATGTAATAGAAAATCCAATTTATTACAAGATATAGGCAAAATAGATCACCGTAGTCTACATCATAAAGAAATTAAGATGAATTAAGAAAGCATGCCCAATGTTCAGAGCTTGAAAGAAATTAGGCAGAAGCACGCACTCAATGCTACACTATTGCTAAATGTATGATCAATATTACGTGTGTTTATGTATATAAACAGCAAACAATGGCTTTCAAAGACATTAAGATATGAGACCATACCGCACCAGACGCATCTCTTCCACCACAAAGCAAGAACATGCCATCTGAACGGGCGCTTGCTGTTGCATACCTACAAAGCCAGTGCCATAAAAGGACACATCAATCTACATTTATGATAAGAAACAAAATAAAAATAGCTCAGAACTTATCACAACATCCTAACTTACATTCTAGCAGATGGCCTGTCACCTTCAGGATTTAGCTTCTGCCATGCATATGGTTTTTGGGCAGTATCAAAAGCCCAGGCATCAGATAAGGCTCTTTTCCCTATAAAAGATAATGGGAAGGAACGTCTTGACAGCTTAGTCTATTGGAATCAGGACCATCAAGAGAACAAAATGACTTGTCTTGAAAACAGTTGGAAATGTTTACTGATGCCAAAACCAACTAATTACACAATCCAAAGGAAAATGTTGATATTGATAAAATGGTGCTAGCAATAGAGAGGTTTGCATACCCAGGAGCCAAGTAAACTTTTAATTAATGAATTAAATGATAAATATACCCCTTATTTTTGAACAATAATGAAGATGGATTAACTATTTGGTAAGTGCATTGTAGATCCAAAATGGAAAGCATTAAAAAGAACAACAAGAATACAGATTAAAATTGAAGAGAGCAAAATTGAGTTACCATCATTGCCACTAACGGTAACCAGGTATCTTTGAGCAACCAAATCCATAACATGGCCATAACGAGGGCCAGGACCCTGCCCTTGTACAACAACTCTATATTGAATATAGGTCAAATATAAAAAGTTAAATCAGTGAAAAGTGGAAAAAATGTAACACTAATTTGAGTAAGGAATCTCAATGTAAGAATGAATGAATAAGGCAGACCGGTGCCACTTGAATTTGTCATTGGTCAAGTCAAGAACATAGAGATCGTCAGTGGAATGGCCGGCAGGACCTATGCCACCCTAGCCAGAGACCACAAATTCCAACGTCAGAGAGTTAATAACTAATAAACTCCAAAGGGAAATTCAGCCTTGACTAAAAATTATTTAATCATAACCTGAAAGACAACCATAGTGCCGACTGCAGCTGCAGCGTGAGCAGCCCTAGGCGACGGCGGATCCCCGGCGGGTCGTAGTCTGATTGATTGAGTAGGAGAACATTAACGCCCAAATTTTACTTTCCCAAACACCAAATAAGAAAGAGAGACAGAGAGTGAAAGAGAGTAGTAATCTACCTAGTCCACTTCCTAGTGAGAACGTCATAAGAATGAATTGAATTGGTGACTCCAGCCAATCCTACGAAAAGAAAAATCAACGGAAACAACAAGCGATGTGGTTTAAGCATAGTTTTGAACAAAGTAAACTTTATTCAGAGTGATTGAAAAGTAAAATTAACTGATGCCGGGGATGGAAGAGGAAGAGGAAGAGCCGCCTTCGATGGCGGTGGCGCCACCGAAGAGAATGAGGCGAGGGCCATGGGACTTGGTGGGGGAGACCGCGGTGAGAGTGTGGGCGCATCGGGGACCGGGAGCGTCATCGTCGGAGTCCCAGTAGGTCTCGAGGGAGCGAAAGGTGGGAGCCGGGTGTAGCCATGGCTTTGGAGAACCCATAATCGCCGAGCTGAGCCCCCTCAAGAGTCAAGCCCAAAGATCTGTATTTCTGGCAGTGTAATGTTTGAACATATATATATATATATCATAAAAATGATGTGATCGTAATCTGACTAAAGCTGAGTTGGGGAAATGGTGGAGAATGAGAATAGGTCTCTGATTGTTGCCTGGTCCCAACTCCCAAGAGGTGGACAATGGATACTCCCCTCTCTCTCTTTTCCAATCCATTTAAATCTTGACTAAATAAATAAATACAACAGTGAGTACATTACATGTGTAGTGTGTACTCGCTACCTCACTTATGCTTTCCTCCAATTAACACAACTGATTTTTGGGTTGTGAGAATTTGTAATGTAAGTTTGATTTTGTAAAATTTATATTTTTGAGTAATTTTTAAAATTATAAAATAGTTTCTAAATTTTCTATAATTGTAAAATAATTTTTTAATATATTATGTTATATAATTTTTAACTTTACATTATACTTGTCTAAAAGAATCATAATAATATAAATTTGAGATAACAATAATATTTTTATTTATATTAATATCACTTTCGCATAATTCACATATAAATAAAAATCATAATTAATATAAGAAAGTTTTGTTTAATTATTATACAAATATAAAACTAAGAAAAATACAAAGTATTTAAATTGTTACATCATATAGTAAAGAATAATTAAATAAAAACTTCATATAGTAAGAATAATATAAGTTCATAAGCATTATAAAGAGTTTGTACCGAAGGACACAACAAAATAAAAGTGAAACTTAAAACAAAAATATTTATAATTAAAAGTTTTATATTTGTATTACATCTATAGAATTTAACATGTTATTAAATACAAGTGAATTTTAAAAAGACAAAAAAATGAAAAAAAATGGATTTTCATTTAATGACATATCTACTCAAATTGAACGGATCTTATTTTTTATTTAGTACAAATCTCTTATTATTAACAAGAGCCTTATCATCATTATTATTCAAATTCATCGTACCTAATAACTTGTCAATGCTATTGCATTTAAAATTATATTTCAAGTCACTTTCATATATAAAATTTGGTTTCTCAAAACCCAACTTGATAAAAGATTGATAAGGTTAAGTCAATTTGAATTTATAAGAATACTTGTTATATTAAGAGTCTTAGTAAATAAAAAAATAAAATTATTAAAAAATTACAACAAATTGTTTTCAACTTAATAATGAAAATAACAAACAATTTTTAAAATTTTAACTTATATCGAGCAAAAACCAATTCGTTCAATTTTTTGTGTTACGATTTTTTTTTTGGAATAAATGAATTTAAATACGCTCAAATTCCTTTCACATCTAATTGCACTCACATATTGACTCGAAATTCAAATTATAAACCTTTTTAATTCTATAACACCACTTCTGAATTGATTCTACTAAACAACTGTAAGACAATATAAATAACCTTATAAATAAAATAAAGTCCAAAATAACCGTACGTATCCTTATATGCTTTCATTTGTGAGCTAAGGAGATTTTGTATCATCTCATATGAAACAATTATTGTGATAATTAATAGCATTCTTCTATTAAACTCAATTTTCTTTATAAAACCAAGTATAAAATAGATACTACAATTTAAAAATGCTCCAATATTGAACAACGAAAAATAAAGTTTCATTTTTCATTTTTCATTTTTTTTATTGATTACTGCAAGATAAAGTGTATACAAATAATGTATATTTTCATATTGATCTTTTGTTTCATTTACCCTCTCAATAGGATCATAAAAATAACTTATTTTTACTTTCCCATCACTATCAGTCAAACGAAATACTTTCATTAAAGACTCACAAAGTCAGATGAAAAATTGATATTGAGACCAAAGTTCACGATCTTCAATTATAATTATGAAAACCTTGATTCTAATATTAGACATGACATATTAAGATATAAATTATTTATCACTTATAAACATTTATCTCAGCTCCCTAATTAGAACAAAACACTAAAACAGTAAGAAATTAATTACAAATCTTGTAATGGAAAAATGACACAAATCCATATCATTGGTGAAACATGCACAATTATAGATGAACTTAGACACTTTTCTTACTGTTTGCAAAGTTTCGTTAATGATAAAAAGTATCCAACACATGTTATATTTTTCAAACATCATAATAATGGAATGTATAGTATAAAGAATCCAGCAAAAAGAATTATACATGCTTTGTAACCTTTTTGTAGTTGCTTTATATGCAAAATCATCATAGGTGATGAACTGTACAATATTTTCAGGCCTAATTTCATTAAATATTTCAAATAAAGTATCAGCATGTCTAACAAGTTTAAATGCATCAATGGAAATCAAAAACATTGTCCCCTTAGCAAAATAAACAAAAATTTTGATAATCAGCTCATGTCATGTCTTACATTTGTCGAATCATGTCACATGATTGAACATTATAAGTTTCCTAAGTCTTTTTTTTTGCATCCAAATAACTTTTTATTTAACACACAAAGCTCTTCATAAGATTACATTTGTAGTTATCAATTAAAGGAGTTTTATATCATGAACTGTAAAAGGCAATTATCATTCATTATAAGCTTGTAATAATAAGATTAATTAGCATTGAATGATAAAACTGCATCATATCATCATATAATCATTATCATGCTTGCATTATGAGTTACTTCTTTAGAATGTAAGGCATTACAGATTGAAGGGTGAGCTCCAAACGTTGTCTACGGTACAAAAAAGTTAGACATATGTCATCTTCTTTTTTCTCACATCAAGTACAACAATCTCTTCTTTACATTTAAGAATACAATCTTTAATAGTGTCAGTTTCATCGTGACCATCGCAAAAAAAACTTTCACTATCAATTTTGTACTTTAGTCTTTACCTTCTGTCTTTCTCATTATGATATTCTGCGCGTAAAGTTTTCATCTACTATTTTAAGTTATGACTTTTTTATAAGGCTCTACTTCCTCATTGATCGCAACTAAATGCTTATTTAATTTGGTGATTCCCCCCACTTAGGGGTGAGTATTCGGGTAATTCGGGCCCAATTTTTACTGTTCGGGCCCGGCCCGAATTATCCGAAATTTTTTTTGAGTAACCCAGCCCAAACCCGAATTACCCCCGGCCCGAAATTTTTTTTTAGTTACCCGGCCCGAACCCAAACTTACCCCGGCTCGACAATTTCGGGTAAAAATTTCGGGTAACCGGGCCGGCCCGGAAATTTCAGGCGTCAATTTCGGGAAAAAATTGGCGTTGGTATAATAATTCGGGTAATCGGGCCGGCCCGAATTTTTTTTGACTTACCCGGCCCGGCCCGAAAATAATTCGGGTAATATTCGGGCTGGCCCGAATTACCCGAATTTTAACATTTTCTTACCCGAATTAATTCGGGCCGGACTGGGTAATCGGGCCGGCCCGAATAATGCTCACCCCTACCCCCACTTTTCAAATGTTTATTGCAATACGAACAAATAATATGATTCTTCATACTAGAAACTAATATAGAATAAATCCAAGTTGGATCATCAAATATTCCTGAATATAAGGCATTAGGATTATCAAGAGTACTTAAACTTCCCTCCATTTATTTGTAAAAGTAAATAAAGAGATATATCAAAATTAAATTAATAACTTCATACTAAAAGACATAAAAACCACTAGTTTGAATTATAAAATAGAGAAATCTCTCTCTATATATAATGTTAATGTCTAATAAAACAATAAACCAATTATACTCGTTGAAACCCATAATGAGTTTAGGATATCCACATTTACCATCATTACTTAATTATAAAATTAACCAAATACATATACTTAAAAAATAAAATTCATAAAACTAATGTATTAGAAATTTTATTACCATATTCTCAATTTGTTAATGAGTTATAAATATAACATAACGTGTCCAAATAAATTCTTTACTAATATAGAGGTAACAATTTAAATGAGGAGTGGACATGTTAAAAAGTAAAATAAATATTTGTAGAATAAACGTGAAAAATGATCTATAGTTACATTAAAAGCACACGTCAATTTCTTGTTTCCTATATTTTTCTTTGCCAATGCACAATTGCACTTTAAAATAATGACTCTATTGTTAAAATTTTACAAAAATAAGTATGCTTTTATAATTATAACCTATATGGAAACAAATCATCTAGAGTATTATAATTTATTTTGTAATGATCTCAAATAATCAAATGTCAACCAATAATGTAATCGAGATCTCAAATTTTAATTAATAATTTATTCTAGAATGATATAATAATCTCAATAATTCCAAAATCGAAACTGTATAGTCAAGAATCAACAGACTCAACACTAACTACTCAACCAAATTACTAAACAATTGTTTTTGTTGATCTTAGAGACTACAAAAGTCGTCATTTAGACATAAAATTAAAAGCCACAATAAGTCTACACATAAACAACCTAAGAATTATAATGTAATACAAAGACAGAGCTAAAGACTGAGCCACTGGGTAATTGACGGCAGTGGTAAGGGTTGAGGAACGGAACAATGACCTGACAGTAACTCCATTGGAGAAAACATAAAATATGCGTGTGATAAGGAAGTCCGATATAATTATTATATATATATATACACACACTAAAGTCTCCTACTTTGCTTAAATAAATTGTGAACGTTCAGATTCTCTAACTTATTAAGACGTTTATGCAATTAAAAAATTGCAGAAAGACGTTAAGGACATCTGATTGATTAACCTTTGTAAAGGTCGTTGAACAAGTTCAAAAGTTTTTGCGTTGAAAAACTCATTTGAAGTTATGGAAAGTAAAACGGGTATTTCTCGTGTTTTCTTGAATTATTCACCTTCACGTTTAATCTTGAGCTCGTAACTAAGGCTCGTGCAGACTTGATGACTGGTGAATGGCGGTTCCATGGAGAATTGAGAGCCAAGGAAAGAAGATTTTATAGAAGACTCAAAGGAGCTAGAGGTTGAAGTGTCGCCCACAGTGGAGAGCTAAAAGCCTAGAATGGAGAAAATGAGATTGGGATACGCAAACTCGAGAGCAAAGAGTAAAGCAATAAGCGTTGGGTGCGTCACTAGACTTGAGATTGAGAGAGACTAAGCTAGAGTTAGACTAGTGTGTTTTACAAAATGAAGGAGAAAATATCACAGAAATCAACTCAGTTTCTTTCTCCAGGGATTGGGGCATGGCTAAATGACTACCCCAGATGATTGGAAAACCAACACAGGGCTCTCAGGAAGGCATCAAACCCAAAACTTCATTATTGCACCTATAAATTGACTCATTTTCATGAACTAATAACATTCTCCATGTTCAACAACATCACAGCCCTAAAAATACAATCTAAAATTATACAAGACCATAGTACATTACGAACCTGAAGTAATGGGATTTGACAGCAATTAACTTAATAAGTCTAACTTCCTCTAAGTTGCACCAATTCAACCAATTTGATAGAGCATAGCATAGTTTGCTCATATATCAAAGCGATTCCTGTCCAATTGAGGATTATGATTACCAAGAGAATACCCTTCCAAACATTATATCATCTTCCCTCTCAAAAGTATAGGTTACCAAAAATTTCATCCGACAGTAGATACAACAATACAAAATGTGGCAGCTGTTCTCTACAGGACCTAGCTGAACTAAGAACTTTCGGCAGCTCATCAACATGTTCATTTCATGGTTCCCAGAATTTCCTGAAGCAGTAAACCAACTTCTCAAACAATCTACGTTGACTCAAGCATCTTCATTAAAAGTTCCCACGATTGTTGTTCAAGATTAGTTAAATTTACAAACGCTGAAAAAGAAACACATGCCAAAGAAAGTCTAAGCTAACTTAATTACAGATCATAATTATCAGGTATACCCAGGTCTGTAAACTGTCAACTACATCACTACGACATTTAATCTTACAATAGCTTCAATTTAATCCCACAATGTTCAGAAATTTTCTCATCTAGCAGCGCAATATGTTATACAATAGAAGAATGAGCACTGTTCTAAACACATTTACCTAATCAAATTTTCTATTATCTAACTGCACATGCTGAAGTTCTCAATACCAATACAACAAAGAGGTCATCTGATATTTGAGTTCCAAAATGGCAAAATACATCAACCCTCAAAGAAGTTATCGATTAACAATCCATATTTATCATGCAAGGGAACATAACAACGTTAAGTACAATGTAACCATTACGATAAAAGTACAACCACTGCATAAATACTCTCTGCAAAGCCATCAGCAGATGGTATATCAGAAAAACACTGTTATCCTATACCGAACAAAAAGCACAAAATCCTCAATGTTTACACAGATAAAACCAATCAAAGGAAAATCACCGAAAACATGCTTCTCCATTTCACATAAGATTTTCCAAACAAAACCCGCAAACAGATACCCTAAAACTCCTGTGATGCAGAACCAATATCCCCCTTTCCTTTACCAATTTTCTTGGGAAGAAGATTCTGGTGAATATTGGGCAAAACACCCCCATTAGCAATGGTAACAGTTCCCAAAAGCTTGCTGAGCTCCTCATCATTTCTCACAGCAAGCTGAATATGCCTTGGCACAATTCGATTCTTTTTGTTGTCCCTCGCAGCATTGCCTGCAAGTTCTAGAACCTACGCGAACAACACAAAATCAGAGATCGTAAACCTGAAAACTTTCCGTTCCATAAAAACCTCAATCATCTTGACCAAAACCAAACGGACGAAAGAAAATGAAAGGAATAGCAAAAGGAAAAGGCATAATCATTATACAATGACAATCAGACCTCAGCAGCGAGGTACTCAAGCACGGCGGAGAGATAGACAGGAGCACCAGCGCCTACGCGATCGGCGTACTTGCCCGCTTTAAGGAAACGGGCGATACGGCCGACGGGAAACTGTAGGCCGGCCTTTTGAGACCTGGAAACAGATTTAGAAGACTTGGGCTTGCCTCTGCCTCCCTTTGTCGATGCTCCAGAACTCATTTTTAGAGGTCTCAACACTAACGAAACCGATTGGAAGAAGATTACACGAACGTTTCTTGTACTTAGATGGAAGGTGGCACTTTTATTTGTTTGTATATATATATAGGCGCACACACACCAGATGAGACTGGTTTTTATTAGCTAGAAATTAATAGCACGGATTGCCATCGCGAAACCTTTAGATTGATGGACTTTGTTCTTGTCGGCCCAATGAAACCAAAACTTATAGCACAGTAACATGTTAATAATTGCAGACAAAAGCATAAATCCGAACAAGTGAAATGAAATAATGATGAAGCATTTCATAATTGAAAAAAAAAAAAAGGATTTACAGGCAAACCATAAGCAATTCGATTAACAATCAATTCCTATCTAGCTCAGAAACTACTTTATTTCAAACATTGATTTAAAACTGCTGAGATGCTGAGTCACCCTCGCCCTTTCCTTTCCCAGCCTTCTTAGGCAACAAGGTTTGATGAATGTTAGGCAAGACGCCCCCATTTGCGATTGTAACAGACCCCAAAAGCTTGCTTAACTCATCGTCGTTTCGTACAGCCAACTGAATATGCCTCGGGACAATCCTATTCTTCTTGTTGTCTCTTGCTGCGTTTCCAGCAAGCTCCAGAACCTGAAGAAAACCAAAACAAAATACCCGAAGGTTAATTACAAAATCGACACAAGCATTCCGATTGTAGACATTGTTAACAGTGTCATTAATCAGCGGACCTCGGCTGCGAGATACTCAAGGACAGCGGAAAGGTAAACGGGAGAGCCAGAACCGACTCGCTGGGCATAGCGGCCTTTTCTGAGAAACCGAGCGACCCGACCCACCGGAAACTGAAGACCAGCCTTTTGGGATTTGGAGACTGACTTGGCCTTTGGCTTGCCTCTACCTGTGGAGCTCATGGTTGTCTCCGCTTGCTAGAGTTAAAGAGATGTTTTGCGAAGATGGCATTTTCTCATTGCATAATATATAGGCAAGTACAGGGGAGTTCTGAATGGAAAGTTTGGGGTTTCTTGCGGATCGCCAACATGGCAAGGAAATTTTTGTATTTGAGCGGGAAATGTTAAAACTTGTTCTGGTTTGGAGCGGATCGCCAGCGTGGCAAGAGCTTGCTTGAATAGCTGAAGGGTTACTTAGTTTTAGCAATGTTCTGAATACCGTACCGAATTTGGTATCGAATTGGGCTCTAAAACGGAACTGTACTGATACCGGTCGGTACCGGATACTGTTTCGGGATATTTTTTAAATTTATAAAATAGTCCCTAAACTTTTAAAAAATTACAAAATAGTTCATATTAATATATTATACAGTTGTACTGTATACTTTACTAGTTTACTGTTTACATCAACCATGCTTTTAAAAATCTTAATAATA
>JAOSBM010000004.1:8793036-8810293 GCA_027568955.1 Erythroxylum tenue
GGGTCCTGTCTGAATTTGTCCCAAGCCCAAGTTGTTTATGCTTGTAAATATTGTATTACTCCAAGTCATTGTCACTGTCTTTTATTTAATCTTGTGATTTTCCTTACATTGGGTGTGGCCGGTCCCCCCACACCCACACTGTTCCCTACTTTCTTTAATGGCGTTCACACCACATTTGGTATTTGTCTTTTCAACACAGGCATGGGTTAGCCTTTCTTTGTTTACTTCCTGATACTAACTAAACCAGAGCCAACTTGCTGAGCTGTTAAGGCCGGTTTGTAAATTATTTAAAAAACCAACTTGGCATACAAGTAATTGTCAATTCAAGCTTCACTTGCCTTTGTAATAATTGAATTTGAAAAGAATTAATAGGTCATATCATAATAGCATTCTTCAAGAATGATTTTGATTTCAGGGACAATCCCACAAGAAAAACCTTTTGAGTCAGTCACTGAAAGCGTCAATATTCGGAAATGGGCCTATCACAATCCATGCGCAATGACAACAATGGAATAAGCAACAACATTGAAATTAGAATAACTCAGAGATGACCTCTTGATAGACACAGAAAAGCCAAAATAAAGCCTCTTAACTTCTGAAAATTACAATTTTACCTTGTTTAAATGACCAAATCAATTTCCTTCAATTGAACAGAGTAAATGTCAGGGCTTAATTGACGCTTTCCCTTGCAAATAGCAAAGATGATGGCTAGTATTTAGATAAATGTTCATTCTTATAACTTCATATCAAAAGTTTTGAGAACAGACAAGTAGAAGAACAATTTCAAGGTTATAACTGCAAATAGAGATGAAGTTAGGTTCAACACGAACTAAGATTCAAGAGAAACTGCAAGGATTGCAAACTTATATTACACAAGCCCCATGTTTTTATGTGCAACACCAGAGGCAAATTCATCATGTTCTATATCATTTCTATTTCTTAATAAACCATTCTCGATGATGTATATTCACCCCGAGTATAGTCAGCAAATTCTCACAAACTGCACCTTAACATTTGCAGGTGATTGTTATGAAAAATTATGAAGACTTGACTGTAACACCCAACTCTCATAAGACATATCTCCAAACATATCGAGGTATTCAAAAACATACTCTACAAGAGTGATATGCTAGAAAGTCAGTCAATCAAAGCTCATTACAAAATTTTCAAAACAACACACGTTTGCAAAAAATCAATAAATAAATCGGACCTATTTTATTCATAAACATTTTCATTCACGAGTGTTACTATACTCATTGTTCAATCTCAATTACAACCATTTCCAATTAAGAAAGTCGTTACAAAATAAAATTATTCAAATAACCAAGGTACAATAATTGCAGAATACATAATTTGATACAAAAATAAAGAAATATAAATACAGACGCGAACTGATCCCGACCTCTATCTCTTACTTGAATGCAGTAGCTAAACTCCAATTTGCCTAACTGGAGTAACTTTCCTGAGCCTGTAAAATAATGTTGCAATTTTGAGATAAATTTTGCAAACTTAGTGAGTGGACCATCCTCGATGGCTCACTCAATCACATAACACATTAATACATACAATCACATATTTCACATCATTTCATTTATCATCATGTAGCATCACAAATTTATTTTGTTCACAATTTTCACATTTTACATTCAATGCAGTCAAACAGTTCTTTTCGATCATTCAAATCATACATATTACTTATATATGTAATGCACATGAGACTCACTTTCAGTTGTTATTGTTGTGACCGAATACCTATAATTGTCCCATATCTATTGTAAATACCGGGCTTACTAATAACTGTCTCGTATCCGTTGGAGATACCGAGCTCAATATATGAGTGAGCCTTTGGCTCTTAATCACATTCTGAACTTTAAGCCTTTTTTTACACTTTTTAAGCTTTAAGCTCTTTTTCGGTGGCTACTCTGATCATAATAACCTTTATATTGTCATGCATTCATGTAATGAAATGCATCAATCACATAAGATCAATCAGTCACTTTATTTCACTTTACACATTCACTTTCACATGTCATCGGACCTTGGTCCGACATTCAACATTTAAGTTGAGAAAACACATAGTCAGTCTAATTCACAATCAATGAGCACTTCCAATATTTATTTCATGCATTAAACGCCTCGGACATTCAATGTCTGGAATCAGTACAATCACATTCACATAATCATTCAATACAGAATTTAAATAGAATAATCATTTAAAGTAAGACAATCTAGGTCGACTCACAGTATGATCCAGATTAGCATTAGCATCCATGATCCGGAAACGTCTGGATGCGAACGTTTTATCCTGCACACCAACATTATGCAATACACACATTGCACACACATTATTAATTGCACAATCTTATGAATACTCAATCACATACATATGTATATGTGTTGTGTATAATACATGCTTAATGACAATCCTAAGTATATTATCTAAATTCACATCTTATGCTCATTCTCATTTCATAATTTATATATATCTAATTGAACTTAGGTTTACACTTCATTTGTACATGATCAATCTAAGTTCACCATTCAATCTTTATCCTTTGTATGTGTCTAGCTAATTCTTAGGCTTACACCTCAAGAACACTTGGTTATTCTAATATCAAAACTTAATTTTTCGTCATTTCTTTTCTAACATTATATGCTCTCATAATATCCAATTCTTATTCACATTTACTTAATACATATTACTCAACTCCTTTGAATCATAACTACAATCATATAAACATCTTCATTCACATTATACTTATGTCTTTTGTTCCAAGATATGTTTATTTATAGATGATTGACTTATTAATGTTTTCTCATGAGATATTTAGGCTTAATTTTGACCTTGAATGAGCCTAGTTGATGTTAGATTGAGTGATTAAAGTAAGGAAAGTATATTAAGTATTAAGGAATGATTTAAGATCTTGTTAATTGGTTATGAGATGCGTATTAAAGAAATGTACCCGGGATTGTCATTGAACATGCATTGTACATATTCCATATATACATTTGTGCATAAATGAATACTTATAATTGTGCAAAATTGTGATGTGTATAAATGTGTATGTATTGCATGATTTAGAAGAGCATATTAGGCGTCAACATCTAGACGTTACCGGGACTTCGAGGCAATAACTTTCTGGAGCAAATTGTAACCTAGACAGTCTCACTTAATTATTTGTTTGTATTAAATTATGTATTGAATTATTTTGTGAAATTGATTGTGTTGATTCCGGACATTGAATGTCCGAGACGTTTGATGCGTGAATGACATATTAGAAGTGTTTCTTGTATGTGAATTTGACGAAATAAGTGTTACTCAACATGATTGTTAAATGTCGGACCAATGTCTGATGATAAATGTGAATGAGACTGTGAATGTAATTGATTAAAACAATGACTATTTGAATATGTGTGATGCATTTCATTACATGAATGCACGATCAGATAATGAAAGTTTTGACCTGAGTAGTCACCGAAAATAAGCTTAAAGTTCATAATGTGATTAAGAGCCAAAAGCTCGCTATATATAACAAGTCCTGTGTTCCCAATGGATAAATAACAGTTATCAATGAGCTCTGTATCCACAATGACTACGGGACAGTTATAGGCACTCGGTTACAACAACATAATAATTGGAAATGAGTCTCATGAGCATTGCATATAAATTTAATATGCATGTTTGAATAATTGAAATGTACTGTTGACTTGTATTTGAATGAGAACGTGAAAAGTGTGAACAAAATGCTATGCAATGCTACATGATGATAAATAAAATGATGTGAATTATGTGGTTATATATTTTGATGTGTTGTGTGAATTGAGTGAATCATCGAAGATGGTTACTTCATTGAGTTCGCAAAACCCACCAAAATTACAACGTTGACATTTCAAGACCGAAAGAGGATACTAGTGACAGAGAGACTCTACAAGATGCATAGTTCTTGTACTTTTGGATAGAAAAAATGACTTAAAGATCGGTCAGCTAAGACTAAAGGATCTAGTTAGAAATTTTTGTATAATTCCTCATGTATGTAGCATATTCTATAATTAGTCTTGATAATGTACATATTTGGATGATTTTATAAAACTAAAATGTATATTCGGTTTTTATGAAATGAAATGAGGAAATCTTGAATTCTTAATTATTTTTTCTTTCTTTATGATGTCTTATAAGAGAATATGAGTGCTCTAGCATGCCACCCTTGTGGGGAACGTATTCGGATATCACTTCGGATATCGGGTACGTGATGAAATGAGGAAATTTTGAATTCTTAATTATTTTGTCTTTCTTTATGATATCTTACAAGAAAATATGAGTGCTCTAGCATGCCACCATTGTGGGGTACGTATTCGGATATCACTTCAGATATCGAGTACGTGTCTTGCAAGAGTGGAGTGCTTGCATTGACAGTAATGGAGACTTTAAATTTCAGGGTTGTTTAAAATGGTGATTGTGGATTTTGGAAAGAAAATAATAGATTTAAGAATCACTCCTATTTGGAAACAGAACTAGGAATCACTCGTATTGTATCAAAAAGGAACTGGAAATCATTCCTATCATTTGGGAATAGGAACAAGAAATCATTCCTAGAAAGAAAGAATTAAACTTTAAAGTTGCTATTCAGAATCCAAAAAGCAAATCCCTCGTTATTCATGACCTGAAACATTCATGATTTTGAGGAGAATCCTATTAACGTAATCCTAAAGTAGGAATCTAACTTTAACTTGATCCTAATACCCTTTGAATTCTAACTTGACAAGGGTAACTTAAAGTAAACTTCAGCTGAACTTTGTAATAAAGGAAAAACTAAACAACCACTAGAATGTACACCATACAACAAACATTATTGAGTTGTGGCTCATATTTTTTAAAAAACAATGCTTTTATCCCTTAAGCTCCCCATAGTGGTAAGGATGGTAAGGTACAATAACTTAAAAAAGTTTTCCTTATTGGAGGAGGAACCTATTTATAATCTGTTTTTCTTCCTATTTGTCTTTTAAAAAGAGAAAAGCCAAGTACAAATAGTGTTGCAATACTCTTTGCAATAGTAGTGCATGATCTACTTCTATGTTCTTAACAAGCAAGGCCCCAGCACACCAAACTAGGTGCTTGGGTAGAAAATTTGCCCTTTCTGTTCTTCTAGCCTTTTAAGCTGATCCATAAAGAACACTAAATTGCATGGAAATAGGAACTTCCAACTTAGGCCATGTTTCACATAAGAGACTGCTCTTCTAAATAACTGTATAGCCAGTAGCAAAGTATCAGCGAAGTAGGAGCATAAAAATAGTCTATAGATGATTAATACACAACATAATTAGACAAGAAGCAAGTATGCGAAAGAACATACCTATGAAACACCTAGAATCTCAATGCCATGTAACTGTTTTTGATGAACCATCCATAGTATCAGTCCAGTGCCTTCTGGAATTGATGATGCCTGATATGCAACTGCATCGGCATGTATTTTAAGATGAAGATACATCACAAGGAAACTCATAGCCATACTTGCACATCAACCCCATTACTTGCTTAGCCTTATATATTTGACCATATGTCGAGTATGCTTTGTACATTATATAAAAAGTTTTCTTACTAGGATCCATGTTGAAATTCTCCATTTCACCAAGAACATTCTCCATTTCCTCCAAGCGGTTTTGTGATACATACATGACCATTTTACAGTGATACAAAGACCGACAGATTCTCCAACCAGCATTTTCAGCACGTTTTACAAAATCTGCCAGCTTGCAAACTGCATTGTATCTGAAATAACTCGAAATGATTGCCCGCATCACACCAATTGTTGTCACAGTAGTTTTATGCTTAAATGCTTCATTTATCGAGTTCTCCATTTCCTCCAACCAATCTTCTTGTGCATATACCCTAATCAACAACACATTGAGCCAAGGCCTATAGTCATTCTCAGGGATTAGCTTTATCAATTTCTGGATCTTTTCAACTCTATTAGTAACAGAACTTCTACAATAAGCACAAACCATAGCTCTGATCAGAGGAATTTCGTTTGTATTGACGTGATCTTTTACCAAGTCGTATGTATCTTCCATCTTCTCCAGATTACCAGAGTGTGCATAGCCTCGAAGCATTAGCAAGTATGTGTTTAGGTTAGGCTGGACAGGGCCCGCTTTCAATGTTTGAAAAGTCTTCTCCATCCTATCCCACATCCATGCAGTCAAATATCCTGCAATTAGATTATTGTATGTGCCCAAGTTTGGCAAGATATTCAAAGATTTTAGGTCACTGAATGTTGCCTCCATGTGATCTACCAACATCAATCGCCCAAATACTGATATAAGAATGTTATACGTTACAACAGAAGGAGCACAATTTGTTTCTTTCTTAAAATCATGAAACAGGTCCTGACATTGATCGATCAGACCATTGTACATATAAGCACTCATGAGGGCATTATATGTAGAGGTTGTCTTAATACGCTTATAACTGGCCTCAGTGAATATATCTACTGCAAGGTCCACATTCTTAATCATACTCGCAATCTTAATTCCCTTGGCGTACTCTTCTGATGTCATAGGAGAGCCACAATCTGCTTGTTTTCTTCTCCAGTTGAGAACCTGCTAATAACATAAGTTTACAGATTTAAGAAAAGGCAGAAGAAAAAGAGTTAGGAAAACACTAAAAAGGTTGAAAGGCTCAAAGCCAACAAGAAGTTTCTTGCTTTCACAAACACGAATAGTTAAAACATCGAAACCTCCTAATCATGGAACAAACCAATCACATAAAAACTTTCAACTGTTTTCATATGGCATCAAGTTCCAGCAATTTCAAGCATCTCAGCATAACAAAAGGAATGATCTCAAGAACCACTTCACATAAAAAAATTTTAAAAAAAAAGAAAAGAAAAAGGGACACATACAACAGACAGATGAACTCATTTTAAAAATCAACAAACCTACATAAGACAACTGAAACATAATCCCGTAAAATGAAAAGCCAATCCGTACCTCTAAGGCCAGGTTAGGCCATGAACCCAACTGCTTCAAAAGCTCAACAAAAGCGGACCCATCACGATACTTCCTAAACAAAGGCTCTCCCTTCTCGTCCAAAATCCCAAAAACCTTATCAAAATCCCCAACATTTTGAACAACCTCGTCCGCCAAACCAGACACCGTTTTGCAGAGATCTTCACTGTATTTGTCGTCACTTCGAGAGAAGCTATCGGAGAAAAGCGCGATGATGTTGGAGAAAACACTGGTGGGTTGTGAACCGGCGTCGGATTGGGCACAGGGATCGCGGGCAAACCAGTGATTTGGAGATTTTGTGAGGGTAAAGATATGTGGTGTGGGGAGTCTAGCTTTCGAAAATGATTTGTAAAGGCTGCCGAGCATATCTGCTTGAGCAGCGTCCGAGATACTAGACACTCGCTTCATCTTATCTGACAATAGTCGTTGGGTAGCATTTCGTTTTGGAGGGTTTAAGGTGGGTTTTTAGTTGCTGCTGCTTGTTCTTGCTGCTACAGAACTGGCTGCGAAGAGATGAGATGAGATAGAGAGACGAAGAAAGAGAGAGGGTATGGACTGATCTGATAAATCTGGGCTAAATCTGATCCTAATGTGAAAGTCCTGAATTTTATGGGCCTAAAATTGGGGGGCCTAAAAAATATATGTTTTAACACGTGGCATAGTTGATAGTGAGTGATACAGGAGGTAATAGCAAATTAAACAGACACGGTCCTTTCGAGTGAATTGATCCGATGTCGTGCTGTTCATCCGTAATCTTGAAATATCATAAAAAAATCCGAAGTTTATCCACTGGCACGAGTCACTGGCTGGCCTCGACCCAGCAACCAGCAGTCTTGTTAGGTGTGTCTCTGTCAGTCACTGATTCACGTTCTTGATCATCTAAGTTTCTTTTGTTTCTCTCTTAAAATGGTGATCTTAGCTTTTGATGCTCTGTTTGAAACACTTGGAAGAAACTTTGAATTTTGAAGCTGTGGACAACTGGTTGAACTGTTGAATTGGGATTTTGACTTAATTCTGAGTTGGAAAGAGAAAAGCTTGATCTTTTGTTATTAATTCTATGAAAGTCTGTTGAAATCATTGCATGCTTGTGACTTGGTGAGTCTGATATAATGATTGAAATTTCAGAAGTTTTGTGCTATAATTTGTGCCCTTAAATACTTGTGGAGGTGGGGATATGCATATGTACAAAGTGGTTTATGGTTCAGGGCTTTGAGGATTGTTAACAAAATGACATGTTCTCGTGCAAACTGCCGTAAATGATCATCCTCTGAAAATGGTTGTTAATTTTAACTAGATGTGATGCGGAATATTAGATAGAAGTGAGATGATTATATCGGTATGGAGGAGGATTGGGTCGTGGGAAGTAAATTACCGTAGTTTCTTCCTCAACAAATAATTCACTAGCCAGTGTCTTTCTTTGTCAATGATTTTTTATTCTTTTCCTTTTTCAGGTGTGTCATGGAATAGGGAACACTCCGAACTGATGTGATATGAAGGCTTAGCAAAATCATTTATGAAAATTTGTTTTGAGCAAAATGCACTTTGTTTTTAGCAGGCCTTCCATAGACGCAATGGGTTATGCAATGAGCAGACTGCAGATAGAATCTGAACTTTGTGATGGTGGAAAGAGTACAAATGAAGTTGGTAGTGGACAAAGTTCCAGTAAATTATTGAATAATTTAGATCATGAAATTGTACAGCTTACAAAGCTGAAATCAGGTCCTAATAAGCATCTGGGACAAGACATGCCTGGTAAATTGCAGTTGCCTGTTTCAACAGTGAAGATGCTGGCAGGACGAGAAGGTAACTATTCAGGTAGAGGGAGATTCTCAGCAGCTGATTGTTGTCATGTGCTTAGCAGATATTTGCCTGTCAATGGGCCTTGGCTTATTGACCAAATGACCAGCCGAGCCTACGTATCACAATTTTCTGCCGATGGTTCCCTATTTGTTGCTGGCTTTCAGGTGTTTCCATTTGTTGCTTTCTGTTGCACTGCTTACTTACTATCACTTGCATTTAACTTTCCTTACCTTCTTTGAAAAATGTTACAGGGAAGCCACATAAGAATATACAATGTTGAGAAAGGCTGGAAGGTTCAGAAGAATATTCTTGCCAAAAGTTTGCGTTGGACTGTGACTGATACATCTCTGTCCCCTGATCAGCGATTTGTTGTGAGTTCATTCATCTGGATGATTAAATTTTCGCATCTTTGATGTCCACAATTAACAATATATATTTGAACCAAATGCAAGAGGCAAGCTATCAATTGATGGAAACAAATGCACTTAATGTCCTCATATACGCAGTTGTAGAAGATCCATCACATTAAACTAATGGTTCATGTTTTAAAAGTTCTGCCTGTATAACTGACATATCAGTATACTGGTACTGTTATTAACTTTACAAAGCAATGATACGACTTTTTTCTGTTGACACCTTCCCTTTTGCACCTAACATTTTCCTTTTCGTACTCGCTGATGGATAAAATTCTATTCTATTCACCTGATCGTTTTACAGTGGCTTTCTAACTGTTGAGAAATCTGTTTGACATATTCTTTATTTAAGTATGTTTGTTCTTATTTATGATTTGTACGGGACAGCTTGAAGATGCATCTCTTAAAAGTCAGCAGCCTAAGAAGTGACATTCATCCTTTTGATAAAATTATTGTTTAATTTTATTGCAGGTATATGCCAGCATGTCACCTTTTGTTCATATTGTGTACATTGGGTCTTCAGACACAGAATCTCATGCAAATATTACAGTAAGTATTACCTTTTGACCTTTATAATCAATACAGGTAGTAACTAGTTAATAGAAAATAGTGTCTGTACCCTGATGCTTACTTATTATGGTATCCTTATTGTCTTTTGTTGGTTCTTCTACATAATCTTTATATCTGGTTGGTATTCTACCAGTAAAATTTTGGACTTTGTGCAATTTATTGCTGATTTACAAAGAAAACATCAAAACAAAACATGATTGAAGTATGTCTTTTGTTCTTAAGTGATGATGGTACAGTTGAAGCTAGACCAGAAATACGTTTCTGCAGTGTTCAAGGTTTATGCTGGGAAACCAAGCACTGTGTTCTTTCACACCATTAGTGCAAAAATATTGTTTCTAACTTTGATTTTAATTGATTAACTTTTCTTCTTTCCAGTTGCTTGGATGTGAAGATGCTATAGATTTCCTTATGCAACAAAGCAGTTCATTATTGATTATCAACAATGTTTAGTTAAGTATTTGCGTTATATTTTATTCTATTCTTTCACAGGAGATTCACGATCAATTGGATTTTACTGCTGCTGCTGATGGGGGCTACTCCTTTGGAATCTTCTCTGTAAAATTTTCTACTGATGGTCGAGAAATTGTTGCAGGAACTAGTGACGATTCAATATATGTCTATGATCTTGAAGCAAATAAGCTCTCTCTTCGAATTTTGGCACACACAGTGAGATCCTATACTTCAATAAGCTCCTTCCAGTGTCATCCTTCATATGGTCATTAGTGGCTTGGTTCTTCCTTAGAACTCCTGGTGCATTGATCCTTCAACCAACTCTTGTATGAGTGTAATAGAGAAGCTTACCCATAACATGTGGACTAAAGAGTTTATCCCCTCTTGGTTTGTTTCCTAGGTCTCTTCCCTGGGAGTTAAAGTGTATGTTTGTCAGGATGGGCTGTAGCTTACTGTCACAAGCAGACAATATATAAACAGTTATAACTAACTAAGGCATGAAGTAAAGTGAAAAAGGTGAATAAAACTTCGAAGAGGATATCTGAAATTCCTCAGCATCCTTTTCGTCTTGGTTCCTTTTCTCTGTACTTGTCATTGGCCAAGGCAGGACATACAGGTATTCAAGCAAATGGAGGGATGTTAATTAAAAATTTCATCCTCTTGTTAGGTAAATGTGGTGCAGGCCATAGATATTTTAAGGTTATAATGTTTTGACTTGTGATTGTTATGTAGAATATAGATCATTCTTCTGGATGAAAATGTAATTTGGATGCTAGAGCTGGAAGGAATCAAGTCATTGTGACCATTTGTTTCTCATCATTCTATTGTTGGAAGCTTTTAATCAATTTGTGGCTTCATTGTGGTTTCCACTCTCTCTCCCTCTCTTTCTTTTTGCATGACAACCAATAATCAACGAAGTATTTATCTTATTTTCAGAGTCCCAAAGTAATTTGTATTTTGTGTTGCAGTCTGATGTTAACACTGTATGCTTTGCCGACGAGAGTGGCCATTTAATATATTCTGGAAGTGATGATAGTCTCTGTAAGGTACGATAGTTTTATGTGCTGCAATCTCTGCGTGAAATACCTCTGTCCATAGTGTTCCTATTCAAATTCCTATTTCAGTCGCGACTAGCTTGCTCAAAGTTATTACATTTGCTAATTAAAGAAAAGGGGTTTGTATTGTTTTTTAAAACAACTTTAGGGAACTGATTTCGTAAGGATACTGGATAACTTTGAATGTTGCTTAGGTGTGGGATAGGCGTTGCTTTATGGTCAAAGGGAAACCTGCAGGAGTTCTAATGGGTCATCTAGAAGGCATTTCATTTCTTGATAGTCGAGGGGATGGTCGTTATTTTATTTCCAATGGTAAAGATCAGTCTATCAAACTGTGGGATATCCGCAAGATGGCCTCTAATGCTACTCCTTGGTATACTTCATCTCCAGTAGTCCTCTTCAGTCTAGCTCTTGTTGATGTTGATCTATTAGTTATATGATGCTCTTAAGAGCATATGTATCTATTATTATAAGGTTTATGTTTGTAATCATTAGCTTATTGTAGTCTTATTATATAAACAATGGTGAATTGGAAGATAAACTACTCGCCTATTTTCATCATAAATGCATATTTTAATTTGTTGCCTTTCATATATGCATCATTATAAATTAAGCATTCTCGTTCTGGCATTGACCACGTGAGTTGTTGTGTGTTAAAGAGGGAGAAACATTTAGACTGCATGAATTGCTCTAATTATTCTCTTTCTTTTTGCAAGTGCTGTGGGTCTCAGGAATTATGAGTGGGACTACAGATGGATGGACTACCCACCCCAGGCCAGAGAGTTAAACCACCCTGGTGATCAATCAGTGGCTACATATAAAGGCCACTCAGTCTTGCGTACTTTGATTCGCTGCTACTTTTCCCCGTCATATAGGTAGGTATATTAATATATTCCTTTTCTTAACATTTTCCTTACCACTTTGCATTAGTGTCTGGCCATTGTAGACCTAATTCTTGTCCAAGAATCTGTCAATAGGCTACTAGTTTTTAACTTTTTGCCACGATTTGGCTATAACATTGGTAAATCTAGCTATTACCTACTCTTTCACCTGATGGAGATTTTTGTCCTTTGTTTGGCAACTAACGTGTGCTTTAATTTCTTGAATCTCAGTACCGGACAGAGGTACATCTACACAGGATCTCATGATTCTTGTGTATACATATATGACTTGGTAAGTAACTGACATCTACTGATTTTCCTTCATCTGCATGACTTGTCTGCCCATGTACTCCTGGTCTCTACTTACAAGTACGGATAATACCTTCTCTTGGCAGTTAATTAAAATGCAATAGAATGCTGTTCTTCTCAGCTAATACCTTAAAGATCAATTAGCGTATGCAATTCTTGGTTATATTTACCAGTTGAACATTCTATTAATTCTTAGTCGTTGTCCTGGCTAGATTACTGGAGCCCAAGTTGCAGTGCTTAAACATCACAAGTCTCCTGTAAGAGATTGTAGTTGGCACCCACATTATCCCATGCTTGTTAGCTCCTCTTGGGATGGAGATGTTGTCAAATGGGAGTTCCCTGGAAATGGAGAAGCTCCTGCCCCTATTTTAAAGAAAAGAATTCGGGGCCGACATTTCTACTAGAAAAATTGTGGTAAATATATCTTTCCGTAACACTGATTATGTTGATTGTGTGAAAGAAAAGGATGAAGCAATTCATGTTTTTTTCCATGTTCAAATAAAGTTGTATTCATGTTTTTGCCAAGTTCAAATAAAGTTGTATCTTGTAACAAAAATTTGTGATTCTTACATTCAAAACAGTTCACCTGTACATAAATAATCTCCAATCTGGAGTTTGAGATGTGCATGCATTTTCTGTATGCCAAAAAGACACTTGTTCTGTCCATTTGCTTCATGTTTATGCGTATATCCTGTAGCACACCAAATTTCATGATTGTTTTTAAGAGTTAGAGCAACTGGTAATATTAATCCTTCGACCAACTTTCGACCTTCGCAAAAAAAAGCCTTGTCAGGCCACTGCGAATTGGACCACAAATACATTCGCAGTGGTCTGACTTCCAGCTGCCTCCACTGCTTGATAGCGGTCTTGTAGTCGAGCATCTAGGTCCAGTTACATAATGGACGATCATTTGGAGAAAGTTCATTAAGTGAGGTTCGTAAAGAGAGCTGTAACTGAGAAAACGATTTTTCAAACTAGGGAAAAGCGATCCAAATGCTCTAATTAACAAGCATTCTTAAGGTAGACATGAACAGCAACCACCAACAAGGTGGGACCTCCTGTAAAGGAAATTAGTAACCACCAACAAGATGGGACCTCCTGTGAAGGAAATTGAAGGATCATAAGTTGGAAGCAAAGCAATGGCCCAATCATTGTGTCTCTTTTACTGCAATAGCACCCATCAGATAAAACCAGAAGGTCCCTCTTCTGCCATTTCTGTTGGTTGGATGGGCTATTAAGATTTAAAACATCAATGGGTTAATCAAATAGGGGGATTTACTTGGGAAAGAGTATTAATGATTATGGTTCCTTTAAGACAACGGGAATATCATAAGATATGAGGGCCCCTACTTTAACTCGGAGAATCAGAACAAACAGAGGTGTCTTAATACATTGTTGTAGGACATAGTTTGCAGAATTTAGGTAAAACCCCGTCCATTGCTCCTCCGTTCACTTTAATAATAATCAGTCAAAGCCTTTTGTCTTTACAGATGTTTAACTAAAAACAAATGCTCTAACATGCAATCCAGATTTAGTTCATTGTCTGAAGTATGAACCGTTGATCTGATCTAGTTTGGACCCATAAGAATCGCATGGAAAGTGGTTGGCAGTATCAAACACATGAATTGCGACAAAAGACTCGAAACAAGAAAAGAATAGCGGCAAAGGGATTTTGACCTAAGAAAGGCAGGGACTGTCATGCGAAATGTGTGTGTTTTAACCTTTTGACGGCTTTCCAACTAAAACACAGACATGAACTGGGGTTTGCTCTAAGGATTTGGTCTTCAGATCTGCTGCATGTGACTCGGAAAACTTTATGTTATCCTACTCTAACTAATCTCATTTATCTCTTGCTTTTTTCTAGAAGAAGATGAGTTAGTTATCCCACTCTAACCAATCTGATCGTTTATCTCTTGCTTTGTTCCAGAAGAAGATTAGTTATCCTACTCTACCCAACCTCATTTAGCTCTAGCTTTGTTCCACAAGAGGTTGAGTTAGTTATCCTACTCCAACTAATCTCATTTATCTCTTGCTTTTTCTCAGTTTCGGAATGAACAGATTATTACTTAATTTCTTTATGTTAATTACATGAGAACGTTTGGTTTTTTTAATTAGTTTTTTAGTTTTTAGATTTTTAGTTATATTTTTATTATTAATGATTGATAAAATTTAAAGATAACTTATTTTAATCTCTCATATAATATTTATCAATAAACTATAAATAAAATTATTTTATCTATTAAATAAAAGTTTTAAATTTTAAATTTTATTTTAAATATATTTTAACTATTTGATTAAATATATTACATCATATTCCATTCTAAACAATAAAAATGAGCTATCTTTAAGTTTGAAGGTTTATGATGGAATATAAAATGATAAATATATACTACCTAATATATCCTTCATAATTTTTTATAACATCAATTATACCCTCAATTCTAATGACAAGCAGTAAGACAATACATTTCATTATTTGTTTTGTTTTATCAATGGTAGAATAGTCATGCATTATTATTATACACACATTACATGTATCTTCTAAATAACATTTCATTATATTACATTACGAACTCTTCCATCCTTCCTAAATAACAATTTTATAATATTACATCTATTCACATTCTATTCCATTATAAATCATTTCATTTCATTAAAAACCTTACGTCCAATCAAATATAGCTTAAACTCCTCAAATTAGAGGTAACTCATTTTTACTGTTTAAGATGAAATAGGATATAATGTGAAACCCTCCCCTTCCATTCTATTTTATTTCATTTTATTATAAATCCCCCCTCAAACGATAGAATAATATTACATTTCATTTCATTCCATTACTAACCACCTTACTAAACATAACTTAAGTCGCTTTTATTCCACTTCTGTTTTTTTATTGTAGTTTTTAGTTTTTGTCAGTTATATTTTATTATTGATGATAATTATATATTAGATAAAATTTAAAGATACTTTTTTTTAATTAATTAAATTTATTTTAATCTCTTATATGATATTTATTAATAAACTATCAATAAAATTATTTTATTTTTAAATGAATATTTTAAATTTTATTTTAAAAAGATTTTAATTATTTAATCAAAGTTTATCTTAAATTTATATATTTTGAAGATAATTTAAATTTAATTATATTTAATAATAATAATAATTTTTTTATTTATTTATAAAAATTAAATTATTCATAATTTGTATTAATAATTAATTTAAATTAATTAAATATATATTATTAAATTAAATCATTCATAATTCTTATTAATAATTAATATATCAAATAATTAAATAATATATATTTAGTTGATACTAAACCATATTAAAAATATATAAAAAAACACTTTTTATTATTTTCATAAATTTTAAAAACAAGAAACTAAAACAAAATATAAAAATCAAAAACTAAAACAAACATTTTTTTATTAAATTTGAAAATAAAAACAAAAACAAAAGCGGACCTAAATCTTTTGCATTGCTTGGTACACAAACCACATTATGTACACACCAATTTCTAAAAAAAAAAAAAACATTATGAACATACCAGCTCTCTGACAATACTCTAAACCAAAGGTTTAAAGTGAATCCTTAATTATATTTATAGATATTAATTGGATTTTCACTGTCCACAGTCTTCTTATTCCTTATATATAATAATTAAATTAATGAATCAGACAAAATAAAAATACTTCCCACTTAACATATTAAGAACAGACAAAAAATACAAGAACCATGTTGGTATTCTGGCTGTTGTTGTGATTGTATGTTACCCAAAATTCCAACTTTACCCCTTCCACTCGTTGCACTGAGCTGTAGGCCTCGTCTTCTGGCTTCCTGCTTTCAACGGGCACGGAGTCTGTAAGGGCGGCACCATACAGTTATACTGTAGACACAACGAACTACTCGCGGGAATCTCAGCCGTTGGATTTATCTCAATCCCTGTTAAATAATTATGCTGCAAGTATAGTATCTGTATACTAGACGCCAGTAACCGGTCCACAAAGCTGCTCGGAACCTGACCCGTGAACCGATTGTTATTCAGGTACAGGTTCTGAACCGTTGACAACATGGGCGATACTTGACCCGACAATCTGTTGTAGCTGAGATCCACGGTCGGGATCGTCACTTGATCAGCCGGTTGAACCGGTCCCCAAAACGAGTTTCTCTGCAGTTGAAGATTGGCTAATGGAAATGTAAAGAACCGAGCGGGAATCCAACCCGTGAACTCGTTCCGACTCAGGTCCAAATAGTTTAATTGATCAAGCCGGTCGATGACCCGGTCCAGGGGACCGCCGAGGCGATTCCAGGGAAGAGAGAGGGATTGAAGTGAAGGAGGGAGGGAATTCGGTTCAAGAGAACCGGACAGATCATTTCGCTTCAAATCGAGACGAGTTAATGTTTTTGAAACAAAAGATGGAACTGAACCGGTGAGACGATTATGACAGAGGACAACATTGGAAAGTTCAGGCAGTGCACCAATGGACGGAGGTATAACGCCAGTGAGCAGATTGTAGCTGAGATCAAGAGTTCTGAGATTGCGTAACTGACCCAAACCAGCCGGAATCTCTCCGTGGAGGAAGTTCCTACTAATCGCGAGAAACCGAAGGTTTCTGAGTTGCGATAGAGATTGTGGTAAAGTACCGATGATTCGACCGGGTACAACGGTGAACTCAGCTAAAACAGAGAGCTTTCCAATGGCTGGGTCGAGTCGGCCGGTAAGACCAGGAGTACCGGCCCTTGGATCACCCAAGTTGAGAGTGATCACCTTATCTGA
>JAOSBM010000004.1:8848141-8864446 GCA_027568955.1 Erythroxylum tenue
GAGGATGTTTTTATGAATGAAAAATCTTGAGAATTATTCTCAAATTTAGAGTCAATTTGCTCTTGGGTTGGCTATTTTCCGAAAATAGAACAAGGGTTTGTTAGTTTTCCAAAAACTTCCACTTTTTTTTCAATTTTCTTCTTCCTTTCTCAAAACAGTTTCATTCCCGACCCGTTACACCATCTTGTCCATAACTTTTCACACACACATCAAAATTCGAAATTTCCTTACCAGAATTGTAGCTGACTTCTTTCTCTACAATTTTTCCTTTAGAACCATCCCCAAATTTCATTTAGTTTGTCCGCAAATTTCAAAACAATCCGCTACTAATTTCTTATCCGAAAAAACACAAACACTTAACATCACCCATCACCTCTCGCCAAATACAACCACACACCATCAAATCTATTTTATACATTCGTGAAAATGTTAAAGACTAATTAACCTTTTAGCCTATTCCAAATAGTCTTGCGACTTTGCTACAGTTTTACCATCATCGCGAGTGACGTTGGTTTTGTGTCAATATAATGACAAAGTATGAAAGCACAAATGTTCTCGTCATTATTGTATACGTTGTTTTTTAAAAAGATCACCGCTTTCAAATTGGTTTAAGTAAATTGATAATAAACTTAATCACCGTAATTTCGTCATTCCAATTTTAGTTTTTGTATTGGTCTTTTGGTGCTCAAATTCTCACCCGCAACACGTAGCTGATAGTGGTTCTGGTTCATAGAAGTTGTCCAAAGTTGACCAAAGTTTAGCTTTCTTCCCCTGCACTGTTGTTAAAAGAATCGGAAATAAATGTACCTCATAAGTCTGATTAGGTACTGTTTCTTTTTTAGTCTACCCGAAATGGAAAGCTTTATCAGCAAAGCAAAAGGAGTGATCTCTTCTGTCTCTGTCTCCCTTGTTTATTTTATGGATAACTAGTGTTAGAAAATGCAACTTCATTTACGAGAAGTTAATGATTTATAACTTAGTTTTTACAGAATTTGTATTCCAACTCAAAACCAAATATTTAGATATTTTATACAGCTCAATCTGATGTTTCTTTATTATTCCTCGGATAAAACAAACCAAGTTTGTACGAGTCGTAGGACATGCTTGGTAAATGCGAATGTCAGTGGGGACCTGAGAATCTAAAGACTGTTTTAAAATCGTCAAAACAACTGGCTGCGGCTGCTAAATGTAAATGACCATGTCTGGTTTCAACTTTCAACTCCTTCCTCGACAAAACAAAATAAAACACTCTTTCTATGAAACAATAGTAGCTACATCTCCGATGTCACTATTCCAACAACTTCTCATCTTCACACTCTTAACGCTTTCGTCCACACCCAGCCTCCGCATCCTCGCGCAGAACACCAGCACCACCGCATCATGCCCACTCAACTTCAACGTCCTCCGTGACCTTGCCGCCGGCTCCGACCGCCCAACAACGGACACTTCGCAATTATGCCAGTACATTAAACAAGGACTACGACTCGTCGAAGCCCACTACCTCAAAAGCACTGGTAATTTCTTGCCCCCAGTTAACTCATCACAATCCTGTTGGCTATCCTACCAGAGCCTCGTCGACGATGCTAATCCGAACTTCGACATTCGCTCCTCTTGTGGGTTCCAAACCAGTTGGATCTCCGAGGGTTGCATGAACATAACGACACGAACCCAGTTCGAGTCTTTGATCCCAAACGCCACTTTGAACGAAGTCGTTGCGAATTGTAACCAGTCTCTGGAGAACAACTCTCCTTGTGCGGCTTGTACAACTAGCCTGTCGAAGCTTCAAGCCTCCTACTTGTCAGGAGCTTCTGTGGGAAACCTCTCTGATTGTCAAGGGTACCCGTCGATTTATACTGCGGCCTTTGCAAATCTTTATGGCCCTACTGATAAGGGTACTGCCCAGTGTTTGTTTTTACTTGATTTTACTTCGGAAAGTGCTAAGAAGAAGAAGAAGAAGAAAGTTCTGATCTTGGTACTGTCGATAGTTTGTAGTGTTGGATTGTTGACAGTAATTTGCTTGTATTGGTTATTAAGGCGCAGACGTAAGGATCTAAGGAGGAAAAGTAGGACGGATAATAATGCTGGTAGAATTGAGACGGGTATGGGTTCTGGGTTGGATTCGATTAGTCAAAGTACTACTGTGGTTAAGTTCGTTTTCGAGGAGATTAAGAAAGCAACTAGGAATTTTACTAGGGATAATATTATTGGGAGAGGAGGGTATGGAAATGTGTATAGAGGTTGCTTGGATGATGGGTCTGAAGTGGCTTTGAAAAGGTTCAAGAACTGTTCTGCCGCTGGTGATGCCAGTTTTGCGCATGAAGTTGAAGTGATAGCTAGTGTGAGGCATGTCAATCTTGTTGCTTTGAGAGGGTATTGTATTACCACTACTCCATTTGAAGGTCACCAGAGGATAATTGTGTGTGATTTGATGAAGAATGGAAGTTTATATGATCACTTGTTCGGGTCTATGATGGAGAAGCTTAGCTGGCCTATTCGGCAGAAGATTGCTCTAGGAACTGCAAGAGGATTGGCTTATTTGCATTATGGAGCTCAGCCAGGCATCATTCACCGAGATATTAAAGCGAGTAATATACTTTTAGATGAGATATTTGAGCCAAAGGTGGCTGATTTCGGGCTGGCAAAGTTTACCCCGGAGGGAATGACACATCTGAGTACTAGAGTAGCTGGGACAATGGGATATGTAGCTCCTGAGTATGCTCTGTATGGGCAATTAACCGAAAGAAGTGACGTGTATAGCTATGGTGTTGTGCTTCTTGAGCTTTTGAGTGGAAAGAAGGCACTTCTTACGGATCATGATGGCCAGCCCTCTCATCTGACCGATTGGGCGTGGTCATTGGTGAAAAATGGGAGAAGTTTAGATGTTATTGAAGATGGTATGCCAGAGTTAGGTGCTGAATATATTCTGGAGAAGTATGTGTTGATAGCGGTTCTTTGTTCTCACCCACAATTGTATGCCAGACCAACAATGGATCAAGTTGTCAAAATGCTGGAAACAGACGTATCGGTTCCTTCTATCCCAGAAAGGCCAATTTCTCTTGTAGCTGAGAGGGATGACATTGAGAGATCAGTGAGCAGTAGTGGCTCAGTTCAGCTCTCTGGTCCTGCTGGCTACCATCCGAATACATCTGAGAGCAGTCGGCCTTCTGGCAACAAGGAAGGGTCAAGCTCAGACTCTAGAGCATTTTAATCAATGTAGACTGTAGGCTTTGACCAGATAGTTTGTGTCCTGTGGTTCTGGAACATAGATGACTTCTTTTTCTAAATCATAACGGATGATTCCTGAATTTGGAATGACATACTGCTTGTAAAGATGTATAGCTGTGCAACAAAAATTTGATTCATTTAATGATAGAGGAAGATTACATTCTTTTGAGATTCAATACGTTTATACTTTTGTGTATTTTGTAGTTCAATCTGAATATGTGATTACTGACAGACTGATAACTATAGATGTTCAATTTATCTCCTGAATCATACTCTTTAGATGTTACTGAGATCTCGTTATAATGGAAATAAAATAATCTAGGCGGCTTACCCCCGTGAGAGGGAGTTTGAGTACAAGTTTTTGCAAGATGGATTTCTGGCTGTTACTTTCATTTCTTCTTTCAAAAACTGCTGCGTGGTTCATGCTCATGTTATGGCCTGGAACTGGAGTTACACCTGCTTACCATGTTATTTCATAATTCTGGCCGTTAGCCTACACACAAACTATATTAGTCAATACAGTTTGAAGGAGTAAGTTAACTAGAACACAGTTGATTGTCGGCAGTATCACCGATTACTTTCACGTTTGGCTAGTATAATTAAGTGTTGGTGGGATTTTATTTCTGGTACCTGACAGTAACAATATGCTACATCTACTCTATGTCTTGTTATCTGTTATGACATTAACAGCCTTATGCCAAGCTTTGAAGATGCTAACAGCCTTATGCCAAGCTTTGAAGATGCTGTGATCTTTTAAGACGACAATTTGAATTGATATGTTGTAGATGCTGATCTGTTTGATTCTATGATGATCTGTACAGTGTTCATTAAGCATTATTAGTTGGCTGTCGCTATTTCTTGGAGAGCAGATTACCAGGCCCACTGTTTAGGCTTTGCTTTTCTCTATTATATGTATATATATATATAAAAAAAGAAATAAATAAACGTCAAGCAGACGAAGCAAGTATCAACGGAGCATCTAAGGAATCACACCGATGTACCAATCAAATTTTGTTATTGATTTGAATTGCGTTGATTAAGATTATTCCAAATTAAACAAATATAGGCAAGAAACAAGAAACCTGAGTTTTTATATTGAACTAAATGACATATAGGCTATTTTTTTAGCAGATTGAGAAGTATTTTATTATTTGACCATGTCAAACTATTGATAATTATATTTGGTAATTAACTGATTAGGTCGGCGAATTAAACCAATATGTTGTGATTGAAAATGCTCCTATAAGAAATGTTTTGCTCTAATGATTGAGAAATTAAGGGACGAAAAGACAATTGTACTCAAAAATTGTCATTTTTATTATTACTTTTCTTTCATCAAACTTTAACTTGATTAATATGGAGAAAGAAAGCTTAGTAGTAGTAGTAATAATAATAATATTTATTGATGATGATAATGATGATGATTATATATTCTATGTTTTTATTATAGTTAATTTTTGTAAAATTAAATATCTAAAATCTAAATTCTTATGAGAATATTTAAAAGAAATATTAAGATATAATATTCATGTCCTCGGGCCGAAGGTTGGCCGGGCTAGCCCTGATCGATCAATTTTTTAAAAAAGTTTTCAAAAAATGTCATCGATTTATCGCTCTTGGTCAGGCACGAGCCAAGTCAGGTTGGATAACCCTGACTAGGCCCGATCAGGCCCAAAAAATATGTGAATTTCTTATAGCTTTAATAAAATGATGTGTTTATTTTGGTGAATTTAAAATTTTTGATAATATAAAAATAGTATTTTTTTTAGATTTTTGATTTACGTAATTTGAATAAAAATTAGAATGGAGTCAATAATAAAAAAGAAAGGTGTGCCAATTTATTTTCACAAAAGAAAACCCAACTTATGTAGCTTCTAATTCTATAGAGTTAAAATAACAAAAAAAAAGTACAATAAATTAATAAAGAGCCTACGAAATACTTGAGATATATAAAAATAATAAACTCATACGTAACTTTTTCTAGTGGTCAAATTTGAACTTAATAAGGGATCATGTTTCCTCCATAATCACAAGTTATTTGATATTTTATAAAATTAAAGGACTCACTTACAAAATAATAATAAAGTTCTTTTTTTATATTTCAAGATGATTGAAATAATATTTTTATGATATACATTAGAACTAATGTAACATATATTCTATGTACTTTATTATTTGTAGAAGGTCGATGCATCCCGTACATAAGACTTCCTACTTTACGAGGGTGGGAAGGCCCTATGACCTTACGGTTATAAAGAAACAACTTTTACCGATTACTTCAAAACACTCTCTCGTGATGATTAAAAGTAAAATTTTTTTGTTACTTTTGATCTGTAAATAAACTATATTAGCACTCAATTTAAAAAAAAAACAAAAAAGTATTAAACGTTACGTTACAGTTATGCCAATTGGCCGGTTAAGATTAATCGGACAAGTTTGATTAGAAAGTAATTGATAAGCATCAATAGAAGAATGATCCATTGAATATACATAGTTTAGTTTCGTTTTTAATGATAAGAATAAGATGGTATTTGAATCACTTTGCATACACATCGATTAGTCAAACTGTACACAAACCTGTTGGGAGTCAACCATACTCATCTCTTATCTTTGCGTGTCATAAACTGTCATCACCAAGTTTGTGGATACAAAGTCTCTTAAAACAAAATAATATTTATGAAAGGGTGGCTGCTACTGAAGGATGCATCATCACCCACCTGAATAAACAACCAATCATCATGCATCAATACAAACGCAACGGACAAAGCTGCTGATTTTGACTCTCTCTGAGACTAAATTTGTAGTTATAATTTGCCATTTCTATAAATCAAGTTACTGGTACAGAAACACTGTTCATATTATTTGAAGAACGGTAGTTGAGTCACAATAATGCTTGAAGCGCTGGTGACGCTTTCCAAATGACTTTTATACACACTTTCGAGCATATGACCAATAAACACCAAGTTTGTGTAGTTTGGTTCATCGAAGGTTTTACTGAGAAAGTCACATCAGAGGTCCTCTAAAATTCTATGTATATCTTATAAGACAAAAGGGAACTAGGTCGGGTACTTCTACGTTGTAATACACAGCAACTTGTTTGAAGCTATGAAGATGCTGCATTACCTGGAAAAGTTCAGACAAAAACAATTTTACTGTCCTTTCTTACAAGGTGACGTTTCTTTCCTCGTCCTTTTTGTCTGAAATTCATCTGCTTAGCTGTGAATTTCTGTAACAGCGCTGCCGTGTCCATGTGGAAGTGTAAGAGCAATTGTCTTACTTGTTCTATTCTCATGAAAGCGCCAAGACCATCCACAAGTTAGAGATTATTTAATGTAATATCCTGACCTGATCGCAAATAAAGGAATTCCAATCGAATATTAGTCTACATGCTTTTTGGCCTTTATTGTTCCTGTATTAACTTAACAAGGCAAGTGGCTGAAGTCCATATGAAGCATTAAACCTGTCAAAACTATAGTCTATGATGCCACTTATTGCTTGAGAATTTAAGTTTCTGCCACTTTTGCACATCTTCTTCAATCGTTAAAGCAATTCAGTGAAGCCCTTCTCTTTCCCATACTTGCACACGTTCAGAGTTGAATAGGAAGAGCCATGGCCATCAAAGAGGACGTTGAGAAGGCTACTGTTGGTGAAAATGAAGCGTTAAGCCAACCATTGATGGGGAAGGATCTGCCAGATGGAGGACAAGGATCTGATCCCCAGAATAGCAGAAAGGGGAGTAAAGGGATGGTTTATCTCAGCACTTTCGTTGCAGTGTGTGGTTCTTTTGCATTTGGATCATGTGTACGTACTTTGGTTAATTTATTAGATCTGGAAGGTGTACAATTAAAGACTGTCCTGTTTATTACTGCTGCTTAAAAGCGCATGTCTGTTTCTAATTCATTTCAGGCAGGGTATTCGTCACCTACACAAGATGCTATAACGAAGGATCTTTCTCTAACTTTAGCTGAGGTAAGGCAGAGACATGTCATCCTCTCAAGAACATGAAGGCATGAACCAAGTTAATTAGCATTTTCAGAAACAGAGCATAGTTTTTCTCTTCGAGGGAATTTAATTTTATACAATGACATAGATTCCACTGTCTGCATACCGATAAAGCTTCCAATGCAAGGGCTCATTACGTTCACGTTTAAAGTCATTCCTTTTTAAGTCTTGGGGTGACTATTAAACAGTCTTAGCTTGTCTAATCCTCATTACATTACACCATCATCTATATACCAATCTCATTCCATTCCTTTACATACATGATAAATTTCTACGTGAACAAGGTTTTAAGAACATGACGGGACTATAAGACCTTTCGGGAGCGTTCATTCTATAACAAGTAGCACATATAAAAGTTACCGATTCCGAAAAGCAACAATTATAGGCAATGACAGAGGGAGTAGCCGTACATTGAAGATCTAGGATTAGCTACCACGGATCATTCCTTAAAATAGCATTGTGAATCTCTACTTTAATGGATTTGTAATAGTTGGTGTTCGTATGCAGTACTCCGTCTTTGGTTCCATATTGACGTTTGGTGCAATGATTGGTGCAATCACAAGTGGTCCAATTGCTGATTTTATTGGCCGTAAAGGGGTAGGTAAAGGGTTGCTCTGTTAACCCCTGAATTTGCAATGGATGAGGAGAACTTGTACAACAACTTTTTTCTGAGGAAATAATTCATTTGGTGGATATTCTTTTTTAACGTTGAGAATGCACGCAGACAATGAGAGTGTCCAGCGCCTTCTGTGTTGCAGGCTGGCTAGCCATTTACTTCGCAAAGGTTTTTGTCATTTGATTATAGCTTTCTGTTTTTTATTTGAGGTCAATGTTCTCATTTTCCTGTCTTGATTGCAATAACAGGGGCCTTTGTCGTTGGACATTGGACGTCTAGCAACGGGATATGGAATGGGAGTGTTTTCCTATGTGGTACCTTTCTCATTTTTCCAATATATATTTCCTGGTCTGCCTTTTATATGAACTAGAGAGTTACTTAATTGTGCATTTCCCTCGTTAACTTTGATTCCATGGTTTCAACTGATGCAAGGTGCCTGTTTTTATTGCTGAATTTGCACCAAAAGAACTGCGAGGAGCACTAACGGCTGCCAACCAGGTAATGCTGTTTGCTTGAAAAGTTTGATTTGAGAAAATGATCACGAGAGCTATTTCGAGCATAGAATATCAGATATATAATGCAGCTTGTATGCAAATGCAAGAATGTATACGTAATGATTCTATCAGCTCTTTCAATATTATTTCTGCAGCTTATGATCTGCGCTGGAGTGTCAGTTGCCTTCATAATTGGAACAGTATTGTCATGGAGGGCTTTAGCCTTAACTGGTAATTACCTTCACCAAAATGTGTATTCAACAGACAATATAAGCAGTATATGAACAGTTGAACTATTATGTAATAGTTGTCATAACTGCTTGCAGGTCTTATCCCTTGTGCAATTCTGCTTTTTGGTCTGTTCCTCATTCCAGAGTCACCAAGATGGCTGGTAAGGAAGAGAGCCGCTTTAAAATTTATGTTAACCATGGTATCTGTACATGAGTTTTAAAGGTAACTTGACATATTCAGGCAAAAACAGGGAGGCAAAAGGATTTTGAAACTGCATTACAAAAGCTTCGCGGCAAGGATGCTGACATTTCTGAAGAGGCAGAAGAAATCAAGGTTCTCAATACAAAACTTAGAACTCAACATTCTTGTGGTAATGAGCCTCGGAATTGGGGTTATTACCTGGATTAAAACATGATAACATTGCACTTGTGACAGGACTATATTGAGACCCTCGAACGTCTTCCAAAAGCCAATTTTGTAGACTTATTTCAGAGAAGATACCTGCGATCCGTCATTGTAATCACTCATCTCTCTGAGAATTTTCATATTCCATCTGAGTTAGTTTAATGTCCAAAAATTCAATCATTTGATTTTAACGTTTCATGTATTTGGGCAGATAGGGGTTGGACTTATGGTCTTTCAGCAATTTGGAGGAATCAATGGAGTCTGCTTTTATGTCAGCGATATCTTTGAGTCAGCAGGTAAAGAGGCCTAAACAAAACATCAAACAATTCAAACTCAAAAGATTGTTCTAATTGGTCTGCTCACAATACTCAGGATTTTCTTCTTCTGCTGGAACCATTATATATGCTATTCTTCAGGTTTCATTCTCCCATTGCGCTTTATCAACTTCAAAAACTATCTCAATCCAATTGGAAATGATAATAAAGTTCTTGTCTTTTAGGTGGTAATTACTGGACTTAACATAGCAGTGATAGATAGAGCTGGGAGAAAGCCTCTTCTACTGGTGAATTCCTGTTTGAGGACTCTCTTACTCTGAAATTTCTTCATATCTCTCTCCATTCTGTGCACTATAACTGAGTCTTCTTTCTGAAAAAGGTTGCAGCAACAGGATTAGTATTTGGCTGCCTGCTAACGGCGCTTTCATTCTATCTGAAGGTTACATCCAATCTTGTTCATAGAGCCAACAACTTCTCAATTCATTTTGTTGCATATTAATCCTGAAGCAACCTTCTGTAAACCAGGATCATGAATTGGCACTCAAGTCAGTCCCTGGTCTTGCTGTAGCTGGCATTTTGGTAAAGTAACAACCATGATCATACAAAATATATTTAATTAGGTTTATCTTTAATCTGGACTTAGATTCATCTCCAATAATCATCATCTGTGGGTTCAGCTATATATAGGATCATTCTCAGCAGGAATGGGTGCAGTTCCTTGGGTGGTAATGTCAGAGGTAATGAAACTTGCAAGAAGATGAATTGACCATGAACCTCACGAGTTGATCCTTCCAATAACTTGAGATCTTTTTTTCATTTTTGATTGCAGATATTCCCCATAAACATTAAGGGAGTAGCTGGAAGCCTAGCAACCCTTGTGAACTGGTTTGGTGCATGGGCAATTTCTTACACCTACAACTTTCTTATGTCCTGGAGCTCTTATGGTGATTGAATCTACACTTCTATCCTTTTAGCAATATGATTCCGAGCGGAACAATAAGCACTAGTGACAAGAAATTAAGTGGTTAGGATGTGGTTTTACAGGTACGTTCATTATTTACGCAGCAATCAATGCACTGGCCATAGTCTTCGTGGTCTTTGTGGTGCCAGAAACAAAAGGGCGGACCCTGGAACAAATCCAAGCGGCCATTAACGGATAAAGAGGCATGGGAACAATAAAGATCATTACTTGGAGCAAAATAAAGGTCATTTCTTTGACAGCTGTTACCCATCAGCAACTATGGGTCGCAAAAGGAAAGCTGATGAATGGTTTTGCCATTGTTTCTTTACCATTATCTTCTACGAATTAATTTAATCAAACTGCTTCTAGTTTTTGGTTGTTCTATCTTTATCTCTTTCTTTTTTATCCCTCTTGTTAATGCTATTTCTTCCATTTTTAATTCTGATCGTTGCTACTGCTCGTACTCGCACCTGAGTTGCAATTTCTAATGGTTGGATATTTCTTATCAAGAGAAAAAGCTTGTAAAGTTACAATGAACTCAGCAGTCAGCACTGGAAAATACAGACCAATGTCAGTTTCCTCTGTCACTGTGATTTCATTTTAGAATGGTGGATTTCAATTTCTGGTAGAAACAGGATTCGGGTGCCCTGTCTTCAACATGTATATAATGTCTTAGGAAATTACACGTTGAGAAATATGATTGTGTGCTCCCAATTTCCACTAACACAGCAAAAGTTCGTATCTTTTTTAATACAATAAAATCCAGGAAAAGGTAAGAGCAGTTCGTATTCGTGAGTTGTTCTCTACACACGAGTTTGTAATAAAAAACTTCATTATGTTCCAACTTTCTCTACTGTGCTGCTAAACACCACGCAAGTAAATTAGTTATTATCTCTTCACAACTTCAAGCACTCTCTTCCTGCAACCAAGTAAATCACGAGTTCTAGACAAAAGCAAATGATTTACAAATTGAAGGAAGTGAAAGCAGATGCTTATTATCTGCCTCCTGCTTCAAAATGAAAGAAACCAAAGAAAAATGAAGAAGAAAAAGGGAAAAATGACCAAAAAAAAAGAAACTGATTATCGAAAACTATCCTTCTCATCTTCTGCTTTCCATTTCCATACACCTCTGGAAGAGTTGGTTATCTTTACAACTTTCTGTTTACGTTGGCGTCTCTTTCTACCAACAAGTTCCTGATCGTTATGGTTTGCAACTATTAAATCAACTTTCACAATGTGATGATCAGAAGTCCCTTTTGAAGAGAACACTGAGTAGGATCCTGGAATGAACTTGTAAGGTGAATTTGGGGATGTTAATATATAGTCGACCCGAGTCCCATACTTGCAGGTCCCTTGCACGTCTGCATACAGGCAAATTGTTCGTGACATCAAAGTCAGAAACTCAAAATTAATATTTAAGACAGGTTATACAAAATTATGAATGAATTGGTTACCCTGGCCTTTAGCTATCATGACTACTGACTCGCATTCTCCTGCGAAGTCCTTAGCATCTGTGTAGTGATTACTTTTCAAAAACCTCAACACTTCAGCCTTTGGTGTTGGCTTTCCCATCTCTTCATAGTACTGCAATAAAGCGCAAATAATTGCATTCAAATCAAATTAAGTAGAAAAGGCAAGAGAATTAAACCGTCTTTCTTTCAATTCAATGCAGTTTATAAGATAGTTCTCTGGCCAATTTCACTGTGAAAAAGTTGGTCGAATTACCTTTACAATGTCTGTCCATCTCTCAGGAGAGTAATCAGTTTCGTCTAGAGAGTTAAGTCCTCCTGCCAAGATATGGGGGCCATCACTTGATTGGATAATGGCATGGATTTGCTTCATTCTCCAAGTCTCATCAAGATGATCGAGGTGGGTGCAGTAAAAGTTGATCTCTCCTATCTGGGGCACATCGATTGTTGCCTTAAGAATATTTCTGGATTCAGAAGAAAGAATTCAATTCTGGTGTGTCATGTTTCTTCTTGTTGCTCAATCATTTTCTTAAACACCAAAGGCTCTTAAAATATACGACTCACTCCACAACTTATATCTTAATTTGCAAACTCAGAAGAACTTCACAATCCCCAGAAAATGCCATTAAACAATTATTAACACCAGATCTCTAGTTGCAAGTACAATGGGATTAGTTATGATGTTGGTCAAAGTCTTTGGTTTCTTGAAACTTGCCACTTTCTGAAGTTTCGGTGGAAGCCTAATAATTTAGTGAAATGGCTGCCTATATTGCAGCTATATCAATGCAGTAACTCACCCAATTCAAGAAACTTAAATAGTACTGTCACGTTTCTCTTTTTCATCGAAACTTGAAGGGCCTAACTCCGAGAAGATTGAGCCTGTTACAAGTTAGTATATACTAGTAAGGCTTCCTCGTAGTTTCTAGTTCGTATAGTTTACAGGGAATCTGCTTAGATCCATTATTGAGCAATTACGGTCTCAGTATCCTAAACGACCAAATCTGTTTTTCCGAAAAGCAGAATTGGCTTTTCTTTTTCACCCCCTAGAAAGCTGTTTCTCCAAATTACCTAAAAGTTATCGTACATGCCATTTTTTCTGTGGATTAGCTGTACATATTATTGCTGGACTTTTATAAAAGGCAGAAACTTTTTCACTTTTTTTCCAAAGCTTTTGGCCCACGCACCGAGTAATCATGTCCGGTAAAAACTATTTGATGAGCTAAAACAAAAGTCAATCAAAAGCAGAAAGGAACAGGGGAAGCTTGCTGGGTTCAACACTAACGGAGAGAAGAATTTAAACACACCTGAAATCGGTGTCATCAAAGATTTTCTGCACTTTCCATCTCTTAATTGGCCACTTGGATAAGATAGCATTTCCATATTCAGGAGCCCAGCTCTCGGCAAAAACGTAATTCATCCCCAAAGCGTCAGCTAGATCGGAGAGGGGCTTCATTGCTTTCTCCTCCTCTGCTTTCACATCTTGCAAGGCCAATATATCAGCGTCCAACTCTTTCAACACTTCAAGTATCGTCCAACTACTTTCATATCTCTCTTCCTCAACACCATTCCCCCTGTCTCTCACAAAACTGGCACTTTGTGACCTCACAGGAGCCTTTCCTTTGAGATTTCTAGTTGAATTGCTATTTGAAGAGCTGCCCTCGTTATCATCTTCTACAAAGCTCAATTGCCTGTTTTTCAATAATGATATCTCATTATCTGGCAAATTGATTGACACCCTCAACTTGGATTTAGCAAATTTTTGCTGCCTAGTAAGATTAACTTCACCATTCATGGAATTTGGATGCAAAGGAGACTGCTTTAGTATGCCTCTTGGTCGATCATTAGCAGATTTTGTCCGCAAACTACCCTCTATAGACTTTCTAGTCCTGACAAGACCTTGATTTTCATCACCAAAGCTCGAAAAGCTCACAGCTTTAGGCACTGCAGGTGCCATTGAGAATAGTGAAGCGTTGAAAGTTGCAACCTTTAGCCTTTTCTCTTCAGACTTTGGATGAACCACAGCAGACCCATTAATCACGGAATCATGTTTTGTTGTCCCATTTTGAGATTTCCCAAAATCTTTTATGACAATTTTAGGCTTCAACCGCCGGCGACCTGGCCACTGGAGACGGGAACAGAACCGCCTGAACCTTCTACTGATCACTCTAAGCATTGCAAAGAAGTGGGCACCAAAGAAAGTCGATTCAAAAGCTGGAGTCTTTACAGATGATGATAGCATGAGAAAGAGGAAGGACGTTATAGAGCTAGTTTCAAAGGCACAATCTCTCTCTCTCTGTCTCCCCCTTGAACACTCTTCACAGTCTTGTCACAAGACCATTGGCACATTGACTAACATTTTGGCCTTGAAAGAGAGGGGATGGAGGATTCTTCCGGGAAATGGGTTGATGACACTTGGCCACGGTATATTTTCTCAAAAGTTACAACTTACAAGGAAGGGAGAGAGAGGGAGACCTGACCAAGTAGCTAACTGCTCCAAGTGGGAGTGCGTTGGACATAGATATCATAGAGGCTTTAAGTTTCTTTGATTATAATAACAATTACTTTATTGATTAAAATTATAATATCATAAGGAAAAATCAGAAGAGTCTAACAACTCCAATCCAATCCATGCAACTAAGATTCTAATTTGGAACGCCACGTCACCTGAAATCCGGCGTACATAACTCCCATGCTTTCCTTCCCAGCCGAAAATGAAATGCATATTTATGTATATATATATGATAAGAGTTGTGTTGTGAGGTTGATTGATTTTTGGAAAAATATCCTCCTTTCGGTTATAATTATAATCATAAGATTGTTTCTGCTCCTGCTCGTGGGATCAAATCCAACTCCGTTTTGCTATGCTATAATATTCTAAACAACTGAAACTGTATAGATATATTAGTTGTTGAGATGTGATTTGATAAGATATTGTTTATTAAAATTTGTAAGTATTGCTCCCTCCCGATAAAATTCCAAGTAGTCTTTTCTTTTTTGTCACCCACGAGGTATTTTAAGAAGGTCTTAATTATGAGAAGGTACCTTTAAGTCATCCACACCTAGACTAATCTCTGCTCAAGTTAGGTAGGTCCCTTGTGGAAGGCAAAGCTCTGACCTCAAATTTTAAACGGCTGCATACATAAGGACGATTCGAACCTGCGACCTCACTTAAGTAAGGAGAGTCTCTTACTAACTCACATACTTCATCTTGGTGTACTGAAGTCGATCGGATATCATTAAAGGAGAGCTTAATTAGTTGGTTATTTTATGGTGTATTGAACCTACCATACAGTAAGTTACTTACAAATTAAGGTAGTTGCTTACCTTTAAAGAATTTTAATAACTTTCAATTTCAGAAGTAGACGTAAATATTAAAGTAGCCTATTGGCAATTGGCCGGTCTCACCTTTGCATGCGTGAGTAGGGACTGGATAGTATTTGTTGCTAAAGGACGTCAAGAAGTTGACAGAAATGCTATAAATTTACACGTACTTGTCATGATAAATACGGTTTTAAAGAGGAGTTAGGTCAAGTACGTACCCTTTTTGTTTATAGGTATCTTTTAGCTTGATTTGTTATACTAAAAATAAATAAAGTATCCTTTAACCACCTCATTCCTTCATTTACCACCTCATTCCTTCATCTTTACGTTCTTTCCAAACCATAGAGATTTCAGCCGTCATTTCTTTAGTCAAATACGAATACATATAACAATTTCTAAATAAGCTTTTAAAGTGGAATTGGGTAAAGTATGTGGATTACCCTTTCGAAGGCTTTATCTCCACTTTTGAATCCTTAAATCCATGGGGCATTCAAGGACTGATGTGCATATATTTATGTGCATATTCAAAGCATTAGAGAAGTTGAAGAGATCATGTATAAACTACATTGTGTCCAATATAAAAGATAAATCTATCCAATTGTTCATTGTCCACTGTTAATTTTTGACATGCATTAAGAACAAAAATTAAGGAGGAAGTCCATGATGTAAAATCTTAAAATCTCTAAGATATTGAATTATGAACTCTTTTTTGTGTATAAAATTTTCCTAATTCTTGTTTCGAATTGAAATACCCTCAATTTGATATTATATTTAAATTTTGTTAATTTATAGTATAATCTTGTAGGTGTCAACACATATCTAAACTTCACTTACCAAATATTTATTTTTAAACATGAAAAGATGTGTTTAAGTGTATGATTCTCACATCTACCAGAAACATGAAGTAAGGAGTGTTTTAATAGAAAATCAATTATTAATAACAGGCAAGAATTGTGCAATTAAGTCAAATTATTCAAGACTTGATCGTATATAATTTGTCTACAAAATTTCATTCTTCACATATCTGGCTAATAATTATGTAAATTATGAATTGTATACCAACTATTTCGTGTTTGTAATATCTTATATTTCTATATATAAAGCCTATTTATGCACATAGTAAATCATTATAAAAAGAAATACATAACATTACTTTTTTATAGTTGGTTGGGTCGGCTATTATAGGCCCAAGCCCAGATCCACGTATCCACGGCCCATTTGCAAGTAGACAACCTCCCACTCATATACAATGACCTAAACCTAACAGGTATTGACTATATAAGGTGATTATCTCCTCACGACGCAG
>JAOSBM010000004.1:8865279-8879587 GCA_027568955.1 Erythroxylum tenue
CATGGAAGTATAATTACAGTAGAAGATTCTAAGGCTAAATTTAAGATGCTGAAATCATGGAGTTAATTATTGTGACTTAATCAAAGGCATACGTTATCACACATTGACCTTTTGCACAGATTCAATGTTTTGTTTTAATTTGTTAGCAACAACTTCTCATAAAGCATGGAAGACCTTGTAATGCTTGTTTTTAGTGCAATCATGATATTGCATTATAAATTGTGGGAAAGTCTCATTACAACTTCAAAAGGAAATCAAACAATAGTAGAATACTTACAATCTATCAAACTCATATGGTGAACTTGCTCTTATTAATACTTGCCTTGGTGATGATGAGATAACTATCCATGTTATCAGCAATATTGGGAGTGAATACAAAGAAATTTTCAGCTCTATCCAGTCTCGTAAAAAGGAGATTTCTTTTCTTAAATTACATGATATACTGATTACACACGAAAGTTACCTCAATCTCTTATAAAATTTCAATGAGTTAATGGTTGATAGTGTTACTTTTCTCATAAAAATAATCCTCAAAGCGACAAACTAAAAAAAATAAATTTAAAAAATGAGATAATCATTTTTCTTATGATAGCTCAAATAACCATAACAGAAGTCATCAACGACATTGTTTTGATAAACCATTGATTACGTGCCAGCTTTATGATCAACATGGCCTTTCTGTTAAGCAAAGACAACCAATAAATCCTTAAGCCAACTATGCCTCTAAATCAAGAAACAAACTGTGGCTACTAGAAGTATTATAGCTAAAAGTCTTTTTCAAAATAAAAAACCTAATCGTCGACTATTGCTATCTCCTTTACTTAGTCATGGCCAACAATCTTGCCACGATGGCCACCCACTAGCGCCTCCGTATCGTGCTTTTTTTCTTCAAGTCCTCAATTCCTCTCCAGGTGTAGCATCCACAGTAACTACTTCTACTTTACCCCAACCAAAAATCACTATACACCGTGATGAACCTTCAATTATATTTCCAAAATCAGTTGTTAATAATATGTCCCTTCCATTTTGTTTTGCACTTGTTGGCAAATTTTCCCAGAGAAGACCCATATTGGATTTAATTAGAAAATTCTTTGTCTCAAGATATCAAACCCACAGTTGGTTTACTCGACTCTCGCTATATTATTATGAAGATGGATATTGGATATGATTTTCATAGTGTATATTTACATGGAATTTGGTACATTGATGGCAAACCTATGCGAGTTTTTAAATGGACTCTAACTTTTCATATTGATCATGAATCTTTGGTGGTTCCAATTTGTGTTACTTTGCCTAAATTGCCAATTCAATTTATGAACAAAGAAGCTTCATTTATTATTGCAAAAACTTTTGGCCAGCCTCTTCGATTAGATTCTGCAACAACAAATTTTAAACGACCCAATATTGCATGATTACAAATAGAGATCAATTTGGTGAAGTCACTCCCTGTGTGTATATGGATACAGATGGAAGATTGGATATGTTTTTGGCAAAAAAATTGTCCCGGATGAAGAGATACCATCCTATTGTCCACATTGTTAGCCTGTTGGCCACTCTAAAGATATTTGTCATGTCAAGCATCCATAATTAAAAGTTATCTCAAAACTAGTAAAATCTGTGGCTTCTAAGAAGGTTTATCAGCCAAAAGCAGTCCAGACACAACTTGACAACGAAATCAACCCGACTATTATTGAAGCTCCTATTTTGGTTGAGGACTTTAGTAAACAAAAAACTGATCTCTTACATGAGAAGCTCTCTTTAGTTGCCAATCAATAGCCTTAAGTCTTGACAACAAGAGATGATCTATTTGACAAATAAAAATCAGCAGTTGAAATAATTAATGATCCTTTGCTTGATAACCAGAACAATCCCAATATTGAAATCGAGTTCGCTATTTGTCTAGAACTTCAAGGTATAGAGTGGTATCAGAGACTGAATTTGACACATGAATATCCTCTTCTATCTTGTGATCAACGACATAAGTCTAAAGTATTACAAAGAAGTTCTTCTGATATATGCCAACATGAGCTTCCGCAACTTCCAAAAGATGAGATGATTCACAGTTTCAAACTCTTTAGTAATGCATATGATGACAAGATATAAATATATGATACACAAGCAAGAACAACCAAAGAATCCAGAAAGAGATGAACTCGTAAAAATTATTTCGACATGTCCAGGACTATATTAACCAGATCATTAGCTCCCAACGAATTATCTTATCTCTATGACAGTGACGACAATTTTGTTCTGGAACATTAGAGGAGCAAGATCGCCATAATCAATATGTCGTCTAAAAAATTATAAATTCTTTACCAGCCTTCTTTGATTGCCCTTATGGAACCAATGATTTCCCCTAATAAGTTGAATTCTTTGCAAGTTTCGTTAGGCTATCATGAAGCTGTCTTCAATGTTAATAATAAAATTTGGGTTATATGGAAGTCTTCTTATACTGCTACAATTATTCATAATCATAAGCAACTTATTCATATGGAGTTGATAGATCAGACATCATTGGAGCCTTTGTATATAACAACCATATATTCCAAATGTAGTATAAGAGATATAATCATTCTTTGGTCTGACTTAGAGCGTATTGCGGACAACATGACTGATAAATTATGGATGTTTAGAGGAGATTTTAATGTTATATCTACGATTGATGAAAATAGAGGGAATGCTACTCCATACCAAGGAACTATGGAAGATTTCAAAAATTTTCTCCATACTGTCGCAACTTATGATCTTCTATTTGAGGGTTCTTTGCATACATGGATGGGTACTAGAACTCAAGGGCATGTATGGAAGCGACTTGATCATATACTCTGCAACATTCCATGGATCATTAGATTCTCGGATTATAAAGTGAAAATACTGAGCAGGGCTACCTCTGAGCATAGTCCTCTTACATGTGATTTTAATCTACCAACATCGCAGCCTAAAACGGGCAGTTTTAAGTTCCAAAAAATGTGGATATATCTTAGTTGAAGAAAATTGGAAAGAAGAAGTGGGCAGTTATGGAATGTTTGGTTTAATGAAAAAACTTACAAGATTAAAATGTTGTTTAAGAAAATAGAATTGGGACCACTTCGCGAATGTGAGACTCAATATGGAAGCAGCTGAAAAACGATATAAATAAATGGAAAACCCTTTTGATGAGAACTCGTCGTCAAAAGATCAAGTTTAGATAAAAAAGACGCGTGCTGAATATATGAAGGCTTTATTTGAATAAGAGGTTTTTTGGAAACAAAAATCTGGCATAAGATCGCTTAAAGAAGGAGACTTCAATACAAAATTTTTTCATGACTAGACAACAACTAACTATGCAAGATTGCACATTACTAAACTCAAAAACGATGAAGGCATATGGCTGGAAACGCAAGAGCAGTTGACTAGTGAAGCTACCAAACATCTATGTTAATTCACATAATTCAAACAGAAGCATATATATAATTGAGATTACACATCTAGGTCAACTTACAGTATGATCTAGAATAGTTATTGCCTTGATGACCTAACAATGTCTAACCGCTGATGATCAATTTGTGCCTTTATATTATGTAATACACACATATTTACATATTACTAACTTGTTCAATCGAATGCGTATTCAATCATACACATCTATATATGATATGTTCAATGTATGCTCAATTAACTTTCCCGGGTATGTATCCTTAATCACAAGTCTTGATCATACATTCATTATAGCTTATATACATCTAGTTTGCAATTAGGTTTATACCTTAAGTAAGTTTGATTATTCTCAATTCATCAATCATGCATTTATCAATCCTTTTCTAGCATTATATATTTACATAATTTTTCCAATTCTCATTCTATCATACCTAATTCATTGCTTATATCCTTTGGATTACAATTGTATTAATAAGAACATCCTTACTCCATTAACAACTCATATTTTCCAAATTCATATACATTGATATCAAACAATTCATTCCTTAATTTATAACCTCAATTAATGACTTAAACTTATCAAACACTTAATCACTTAATCAAGTAACTTTTTAGGTTTATTTTAAGCCCTAATCATGTCCTAATGCACCTAAGTAAAGTAACTTACCCTTATATGGTTTAACCATCACACAAAACACATTTTTTTCACTTCAAAGCATTGCCACGATTGCGGGAAGGAACTAATACAATTCCCACGATCGTGGGATAGGTGAACCAAAAGTTCACCTTCATTTTCCTTCAGCTTTTCTTCCAAATTTTAACACCTTCATGATAGTCCATTAATTATACCTCATTTATACCTTAAAGATAATTCAATTCCTCATCAATTCATCTCTAATTCCAATTCAAGATCATTCAATTGGTAACTCATAAACAATTCCAAACAGAAGCTTTCATTCACTTTTATACATGTAACCCTAACTCTTTCCCATTTCAAGAACACTACACTAACACCTTTCTTTAGCATAAATTCACCTTCAACATACTTCAATTATCAATCTAATTCATCCTTAAAACAACCTATAACCTAGGGTTTTCATGTATCAAAAACAAAACCAATTCATCCATTAAATTTCAGGCACACTTCATCATCAACCCTATATGCAATTCATCTCAATTCATCCCTAATCAATCATCATGAATGTTAAGCTCACATATGTCACAATAGGGAAATCAATCACTTACTTGTTCGGCTCAGATTTCCTTTAATTAATAAGTTAACCAAGCCTTACAAGCATTCAAGCATATATCAAGAACAAGATAGAAACAAAAGGGTTTCAATCACAAAATGAAGGCTGCAGAATTTTGGCAAAATTCAAGGTTATGGAGATTGTGTGGGTGTGTTGATAGTGAGGAGGAAGAAGAAGAGAGCATGGGACCAAAAACATGAAAGAAGATGGTCTTTCAAATGTGGGAATCGTGGGTTATAAGTGTGTGGTGAGGGGTGAGACATATGATGTGATACTTGTCAAGAGGAGAGCTATATCATGTGTCTTCTTCTCATGCTTCCAATTGTCACCTAATGTTTGGTCTATTTGACACATAGTTTCCTAGGCCACTTGTCCCTCGTGTATTCAAGCCATTTGTCATCTAATTAGCTAACCCATTTGTCACTTATTCCCAATGCCACATGTCACCACTACATAGATCTAATCAACCTAAATTCTCATGTATTAATTTATCTTGCACGTTGACTTTTTTCTTAGACTAGATGCACACATCATTCCATCAATCACTCAATTGGAACAACAAATTTCTAAATTACTAATTATAATTCGTCAAAACAAAATTCAAGACATAATCAACACACAAGTACATCATAATTATTTAAAACCTTTCATACCCTGGAATATGTCAATTGAGTGCATATACTATCTTTACAATGTCTCTAAATCGTGATTCATGTGTGTATGCGAATATGATGCATGCAAATGAAATGCACTTCATATATTCTCATATTATATGACTCAATCTAACAGTTAAATCCTTAAGTGTAGAAACGGGCTGTTACAGTTACAATCTTTACAATAATCAAGCAAGAATTCCAAAATTTATTATATAGAATAATAATATAACTCTCTTTTCCTTTCACACCCTTTGATAATTCATAACTTAAAAAGTGTTTACTTGTCACTAAAATTTGAAATACTTATTTATAATTATATAAATACTTTTTAAAGTTATAAATATAGTTACAAATGAAGGAGTAACATAATGGATATTTTCAACCTAATCTTCTTGCTTTCTTAAGTAACACAAAAATATAAGATGATTATATACAAAAATTACAATCTTAGATGCACAGGAAGTAAAATTAGGAATATGATTTATATAACCAATAACTTTTAAGAAAAGGTTTATGCAATAAACAATACATGGAGACCAATAAATATGCTTATACTTTGATTATAACAAGTATTCAATTGATATATAATTAGTTGTATAACATGTAATGAAGTTTATAATACGTTTTAGCCCAACCCACTCAACAATTTAAAAAAATAATTCTAATAAAGTACGAGCACTTTTTATCATATCAAAAGCATCAAAATACTTGATTAAAAGCTCTTCAAATATTGCAATAAATTAAGCAATTAATCAATATTATTTATTTGGTATCAGTCCACCCATTTTTTATAATAGCATATTGTTTCCTAACTGACTTATAAGTATTCACAATTAATTGACATTCTTTTTCTAAATCTTGGAATAAATCTATACAAATCTCATAATAAAAATGTGTCTTAAATCCTTGACCTTTCATTATTGTAGAATATATTACTCTTAAAAAAGGGTGAATTTAAATAGTTTAAAGGAATATATGAATGATATAACTATCTATCCCAAGCTTGTTTACATCATAAAACAACATTCTTATACTTGTTGTACTTCATCATCTTCAAAAATACATTATATGTCTCTTTATTTTCTTTTTCTTTTTATTTTTTCTATAAATAATTTATAATCCCTTATATACATTAAACGTTATTATTTTTTATCTAATACTTGTTGTACTTCATCATCTTCAAAAATACATTATATGTCTCTTTATTTTCTTTTTCTTTTTATTTTTTCTATAAATAATTTATAATCCCTTATATACATTAAACGTTATTATTTTTTAAAGAAGTAATATTATCCTTAACATCAATAAAATGTTCTTTTATTCTATAAAATTGTCCCTATTTAAACATTACACTACAAAACATATGGTTATATTGAATATTTCTATAAAATATTTGAGAATAAGAAAATTAATTCTATATTGGATCAACCTTACCACAAGTAGAAGATGTTAAGTTCATTGAATCGTCTTTTGATGATTTCATATTCTCCACTATAATTTAACCTAAAAACATGAGACAATAATTTACAATTTGATTATCAGAATGTTCAAAAATAGTTTACAATTAGTACAATATAAAGGGCTATTAACTTATGACCAAAAAAGGGATAAAAAAGAAACTAAAAGAGTTTTACAATCACAAATTTCCTTCAATGACGAAACTTTTCTTATGTATTAATCTTATCTCCTTTTTTAGTTAGTTAAAGCCATATGTGGGACAATGCCCTTAGAGTCAGAACTAGGGCAGAGTTAGAAAGTTAAGTTAGCGGGAACAAATTATTTTCTTAATTAGATCAACTAGTTAAAAAACTAATTTGTTTGTACTTCTCTTATTTATGAATCCTGAATTGTCTAGTAAATTAATCTATACTAATTGTACGTGTGTGGCAATAGATATAGTGAGACTTTATTTTAGACATGAAATAGATTGTTGAAGGTAAATATACATGCTTAAGGTCTTGTATTAAATTATATTTTTTGGGAAAAGATAGATCATATATAAACAATTCCTTCTAAAAACTGTCAATTTACATGCTTAAGGTCCAAATAATTCAACTATAAAACAAGGGTCAATTTTAATTACCAACAGCAATCACCGACCAAGCAATTTAAATCATAGAAAAAGAATATTTCTAAACTAAAATACTTAGCTTTCTACCTATTATATACCCCAAAAATCATAAATGAAAGAGGAGATGATACATGGCATTAACATGGAATATTTTCCATTAGTTAAATCACCAAGACTTTTAGCACCTAATTCAAAAATTTTGTGGAATATGGTAAGTATTTGAGGTCTAACAGAATGAGATACATAATGATTCCATACAGGGCCGTTCCTATCATTTTATAGGCCCTGGGCGAAATTTAAAAAAGGGCCCCAATAAATCGACAATACACTTAAGTTTACATGTTTGTATAAACCATAAATGACTCAATTTATAAGTTTACATAATCAACTAAATATTAAATTATCATAACACTAACAAATACACAAAAGATCATGATTTATGAAAAACAATTTCTCCGTGTTCTAGATGCAAAATCATTAATAATATTATCAAGATCAATATTGTCCAACATATCCTTATCAATACATAACATAGCTAAACCATTCAACCTTTCTTGTGACATTGATGACCTCAAGTAGGTTTTTAATAATTTTAACTTTGAAAAAATTCTCTCAGCTGATGCTATAGTCACAGGTATAATCAATAGAATTCGATAAGCAATTGAAACATTTGGATAACATTCTGCAGCTTGAACAAATTCTGATATTTTAACTGATGACATTAACTCATTTGCCAAAGTCATTTGCAATACTTTTAATTTTAAAAAAAGATAATCTAAATCCACATCAGACACATTATCATGAGAAAAAGTCGTTGTAAAATTAATGCAAAATTCTCTTAATTCATTATCATCTAATGACCTCAACTTCTTTGAATCAAATAAAAATCCAAAAATATTATCAAATTTCGTTAGCTGTTCAAATATATTCTTTAACAAAGTAATTGCCATATCCATAACAACTAGAAATTAATTAACCTGAAAGAATTCTCAACTGATTGTATTTCTTCATTATGGTTAATTTCAACTAATTGTCGTTTCCTAATAACACAACGTCTAGTTGGAAATGTGATAAGTTTGTTAAAATGCTATATTTTCATACTATTTTGTTCGAACTTATTTTGTTTTTTACCTGTTTAGAGCTTAATTGTGGACTAATTGATCATATTCTCTTAAAATGTAGGAAATGGTAAAATATTCAAGGTTGGATAGCTGGGAACCTGCGTACCTGCACAAAATGGGGATATTGAAGGCTAGTTGTGTGAAAATTCTAGGCACCTAGTCAGCTTCACGCGCGGGAATAAATCAGAGAGTTTCCTTATTAGTGTGGGAGTCTAGTTTTCAAAAAGTGAGAGGATAAAATAGAAAGGAGGCTAAGAAGATTTTATCCTTAACAATAGTAGAGTTTTGTTTTCATTGGGAGGGACCATTAGCGGAGGAGAGTTCCAGGAGAACTAGTGGCGAAGCATATATATTAGGGAGTTTTTTTTTCTCTAGTTTCGGATAGCAACAACATTGTTAGATCTAGTTTCTTTTCTTCTTTAAGAATTATTCACGCGAGGATTCGGAGGCGGGGAAGGAAGATTCAACATAAGAGTTTTTTTTCTTCATTTTCTCTAGATATTTTCCTAGATGAATTCTTATATTCGTATTATGTTTTATTTCATTAATATGTCTAGATAAATTGTAATCCTAGTTTTTCCATCAATTGTTTAACTCTTTTATTAGTTCGTTGTCATTTCTCTAACTCTCTTTTACAGTAATTACAGCTCAATCCATTTAATTAACAGTTAGGATAACATTAGGAAGTTAAATTCAGTGCTTAGTAGTTGGTAATTAGCTAGTACACTTGCTCTCATCATTATCTATTTCGTGACACACGTGCACTTGCGTGGTTAAATTTCCAGCGAACAAGTTTTGGCACCGTTTCCGGGGACTAGTTTAAATTATTGCATTACTAATATTGATACCAACCTCTAATCTTAGGCCTAACATTTATTTTGTTCTATACAAATTTTAGGTTTCGTTGGCATATGCCACGAGGACGTGGAATCGAATTAGTGCCACTAGAGCCAGAAATCGAGCGAACTTGTCATCGTCTACATCGGGAGAACACAAACACTTACACAAGAGCTGAACCAATGGAAGAGGATCTAGAATTAGCAATCCAAGCAGCTGCAGAATATAAGGCAATTCAAGACTACATGATGCCAGCCTTTGATGGTTTAAGCTCGAGCATTAGGAGACCTCAAGTTGAGGCCAATAATTTTGAGCTAAGCCCGTCAATGATTCAGATGTTATAGGCTAGTGGTCAGTTTGTAGGATCTCCCACTGAAGATGCTAATTTACATATCCTTAACTTTTTAGAGATATGCGGTATGTTTAAAAAGGTGGGAGTCTCAGATGATGCAATCAAATTACGGCTGTTTCCATTCTCACTTCGAGATCGAGCCAAGCTGTGGTTAAATTCCTTACCAGCAGGATCCATCACAACCTGGCAAGATCTCGCCCAGAAGTTTCTGGCTAGATACTTTCCCCCGTCCAAAACTACTGAATTAAGAAACAACATATTGAAGTTCAAACAAATGGATGGTGAATCGGTTTGTGAAGCCTGGGAAAGATTCGAGGAACTATTGAGAAAGTGTCCACATCACAGCCTCCCACCATAGATGGAGTTACAAACATTTTATAATGGATTTCTTGGACAAACTCGAATGATTATGGATGCGGAAGTCAAAGGAGCATTGTTGAGTAAATCAGTTGAGGATGCAGTTGAGCTTCTTGACAAGATGTCCTTAAATAGTTGCCAATGGCTGTCGGAGAGGATAACGCCAAAGAAGGTTGTAGGGATACATGAAGTGGACGCGATGATAGCAATATCAACTCAAATTGCAGCTTTAGCAAAGAAGGTGGACTCCATGGGGTTACAAGCCAATGGTAATATGGCCACCACCATTCCAGTAGTTTGTGCAATTTGTAGTGGGGGACATTCAATTGAGCAATGTTACATCAATCCAAAAGCAGTAAATTTTATAGGGAGTGCCAATAGAGGCCAGAGCAACCCGTATTCCAACACGTATAATGAGAGGTGGCGTAATCACCCCAATTTCTCTTGGAGTAACCAACAGGCATCCTCATCTGCAGGCAAGCCAACTCCACCACCAAGATTTGGACAACGACAAGGAGTTCCTAATCAACCTAGGCCACCAGCACCAATGAATAAACCATCTTTGGATGATATATTTATGTAGTTTATGGAAAAGACTGATATGACCATCCAGAATCAAAATTCTCTAATCCAGAGTCAAGCAGCGTCACTAAGGAATTTGGAGACTCAGATGGGACAATTAGCAAATGCCATGAATAACAGACCTCTTGCAGCACTACCCAGTGATACCAAGCCCAATCTGCGGAGAGAAGGCAAGGAACAGTGCAAGGCAGTTACACTAAGAAATGGCAGAGATTTAGATGCTGAACTTGAAGCAAAGAAAGCCATCTCTAAGCAAGTAGCAACAAAGGAGAAGGAACTCGAAAAGAAGGAAGAAGCAGCAACCAAGCCACCTGTAATACCTCCACCTCCATTTCCACAGAGGTTTTAGAAGTACAAATAGGATAAGCAATTTTCAAAATTCCTTGATATTTTAAAGCAATTACATATAAACATTCCATTGGTGGAAACTTTAGCACAAATGCCTAACTATGCTAAATTTATGAAGGACGTGTTATCCAGGAAAAAGAGATTGCATGAATTTGAGACGGTGGCACTCACGGAGGAGTGCAGTGCTATTTTACAGAATAAGTTGCCACCGAAACTCAAGGATCCTGGGAGCTTCACCATACCTTGCACCATAGGTAACCAATTTTTCGGTAAAGCTCTTTATGACTTAGGTGCTAGTATCAACTTGATGCCTTTTAATGTGTTTAAGAAACTTAGGCTTGGGGAAGCTCGCCCCATTACCGTAACGTTACAATTAGCTGATAGGTTGTTAACTTATCCTAAGGCATGTAATTGAAGATGTATTAGTAAATGTGAAAGAATTTATATTTCCTGCTTGTTGTGCTGGATTATGAGGAAGATAGGGATGTTCCCCTTATCATTGGGAGACCATTCTTAGCTACAGGTAGAATCCTTATTGATGTACAAAAAGGTAAGCTGACTATGTAGGTTCAAGACGAGCAGGTAACTTTTAATGTGTTTAAGGCAATACAATTTCATGATGATTCTGAGCAGTGCCTTGCAGTGAATGTTGTGGACAGGTGTGTGGAAGAACAATTTGTAGACAAGCACCCCAATGATCCCCTTGATGCATTAATCTTATCAGAATTTGGGTGAGAGAATGAGGAAGCCTTGCATGCAGCGAGTGTGTTAGCTGCTCAAGCACCATTAAGACGAAGATGAACGAATTTTGAAGTACTTGATAGACCTCAAGGAGTGGTTAAGCCACTTAAGCCATCCATTGAAGAACCCCCAATTTCAGAACAAAAAGCGCTACCTCATCATCTTCGATATGCATATCTAGGCGATGATTTTACACTACCTGTAATAATTTTGGCTTCTCTTTCTAATTTGCAAGTTGAAAAATTGCTAAGAGTATTGTGTGAGCACAAGCAAGCTATAGGCTGGACCATTGCAGACATAAAGGGAATCAGTCCATCGTTTTGTATGCACAAGTTTTGTTCGAGAATGAACACACAACTTCAATCGAACAACAACGTCGTCTGAACCCCATCATGAAGGAAGTTGTAAAGAAAGAAGTACTCAAGTGGCTGGATGTTGGAATCATATACCCAATTTTTGACAGTAAATAGGTCAATCCAATCCAATGTGTACCGAAAAAGGGTGGGATGATAGTAGTGACCAATGATAGTAATGAGTTGATTCCTACAAGGACAGTGACAGGATGACGTATTTGCATGGATTACCGGAAGTTAAATAAAGCTACGAGAAAGGATCACTTCCCATTGCCTTTCATTGACCAGATGCTTGATCGGCATACAGGGAAGGAATTTTATTGTTACTTAGATGGATACTCCGGGTACAACCAGATTGCAATTGCACCAGAGGACCAAGAAAAGGCAACTTTTACATGCCCTTATGGAACATTTTCCTTTCGACGTATTCCTTTTGGATTATGCAATGCGCCGGCTACTTTTCAGCGGTGCATGATGACCATCTTTTCAGACATGGTGGAAAATTTCTTAGAGGTGTTTATGAACGATTTCTCAGTATTTGGGGATTCTTTTGATGCATGCCTTATGAACCTTGCTTCTGTCCTCAAGAGGTGCGAAGAAACAAATTTAGTACTGAATTGGAAAAAATGTCACTTCATGGCGCGAGAAGGCGTTGTACTAGGGCACAGAGTCTCAAGTAAGGGAATCGAGGTGGACAAGGAAAAAATTGAAATAATTGGGAAACTCCCTCCACCATCATCCCAAAGGGAGTCCGTAGTTTCCTCGGGCATGCGGGATTTTACCGACGTTTTATTAAGGATTTCTAGAAAATTGCCAAACCTTTGAGTACTTTATTGGAAAAAAATGTCCCATTTTGATTTGACGTCGATTGCTGAAGGGCCTTCGAAGAGTTAAAAAGGAGGTTAGTCTTTGCACCTATCATTGTAGCACCAGATTGGGAGTTACCTTTCGAGCTTATGTGTGATGCCAGCGACTATGCAATTGACGCTGTGCTAGGTCAGCGACGAGAAAAGGTTTTCGATTCTATCTACTATGCTACCAAAAGCTTGACGGGAGCCCAAGTGAATTATATGACTACAGAGAAGGAACTGTTAGTGGTGGTGTTTGCCTTCGACAAATTTCGTTGCTATCTTCTGGGCACCAAAGTGATTGTTTACACTGATCACTCCGCTATCAAGTACCTAATTAAGAAGAAGGATGCGAAGCCCTGATTGATACGATGGGTACTCCTTCTGCAGGAATTTGATTTAGAGATTCGGGATAAAAAGGGGACAGAAAATCAAGTAGTAGATTATTTGTCCCGACTAGAGCACCCGATTCTAAAGAAAGATGAGACTGTAATAAACGAGACTTTCCCAGATGAGCAACTATTGAAACATGAATCGAATTATCCGTGGTTAACAGACATTGTTAACTTTCTGGTTAGTGGTGTTATCCCAGCGGATTTTGACAAACAGAGGCGAAAAAGGTTCATACATCAAGTGAGGTTTTATTATTGAGACGAGCCTCTATTATTCAAGCAATGTTCAGACCGTATGATTCGATGATGTGTTCCCGATGATGAAATCCTTCAAGTACTCGAAAAGTGCCACTCCTCTCCATATGGTGGACATTTTACTGGCGATCGCACTGTCGCCAAAGTGCTGCAATTAGGTTTCTTTTGGCCAAATCTATTTCGAGATGCTCATAATTTTGTTTTTCATTGTGATAGGTGTCAGCGGACAGGGAATATTGGAAGAAGGAATGAAATGCCATTGAATAACATTTTGGAGGTGGAGCTCTTTGATGTATGGGGGATTGATTTCATGGGCCCCTTTACTCCTTCGTTTGGCAACCTGTATATCTTATTAGCTGTGGCAGTTGCTTTACCAAAGAATGGCGGGAATGTCGTACTCAAGTTCCTCAATAAGCATATTTTTACTCGATTCAGCACACCCAGAGCCATAATCAGTGATGGTGGGTTGCATTTCTGTAACAAACAATTTGAAGCACTATTGAGCAAATATGGCATTCGACACAAAGTATCCACTGTGTACCATCTCCAAACTAGCGGGTAAGCTGAGGTTTCTATTTGAGAAGTAAAGCGGATTCTTGAAAAGACAGTGAGTCCCTCTCGCAAGGATTAGTCAATGAAATTAGATGATGTTGTTAGTAGTATGCCCTAGGCCAATGGACATTTGTGATTCATGTATTAACATTATGATTTGTTAATAATATATTATG
>JAOSBM010000004.1:8890798-8901631 GCA_027568955.1 Erythroxylum tenue
TTAATTAGTAATATTAATTAATAATATTAATATTACTAATAATATTAATTAGTAATTAATAATAATAATAATAATAATAATAATTTAAAATTGCAAAATAAATATTACAATAATTATCAAATAATCAATGAATTACATCTATTATTCTTATTATACTACAGGGGTATTTTCGTGATTAATACTATTTTCTGTTTTATTCCCGACAAACAAACACATTTTTGTACTCAGGACGAAGACAAAAATTTCTGTTCTGTCCACCGTAACCAAACATCTCACTATCTCCAATTCTTATTCTTTTCTGTCCTGTCCTGTGTCGTCACGTCCCGCCCTTATCTGTTGAAGACACTAACCAAACGCAAAGTACGTTTCGGGTCCAAGTCCAACACGTGAGCTGCGAGCGCTGGTCTTCCTTCCGCATGGGACCCACGCGGGCATTGAGTTACTCCTCCACTTTTCAACAGTTGGATGCGTCAGTTACGTAAAATGTGGGTTTATCGGTAAGACTAGCAAATCCCAGTGTTTCACCTCACGGCCTAAATACGAGTTGTTTGGTTCAAAAGAAGGACGAAATAGAGAGAGAAAAAAAAGAAAGGAGAATGAAAGAGGACAAGCAGGCAACCCCAAAAACGCCGTCGAAGGTACAGATTTTCGAAATTTGGTAAAAAATTTAGTTCTTATGTTTTTGCTTATATATGATTCGATTTTTAATCTCCAGAATCCACGTTTATCGTTTCATCGTCTTGATATCGGATTAGATTAGTTTATGTGAGCGATAATTATTGGGTTAGTGCATTTTCTGTATGTATGGTTTGTATTGGGTATGTGCTACTTTTTTGTTCGTCTGATAAAATTAGGAAAGGCGATTCTGGAGATTGATGAATTAGTCAAACGGTGTTTTACTGTTTTTGCATTGGCAATGATTGTTTTTAATAGGAATAGAAAAGATGGGGTTTAGGTTTTTAGAGATTTGTAGGCATTCCATTGGGTAGAAAAGATGATGTCTTGTGGAGGAGTTTTACTGACTGTATGGTCTTTTTAGCCCCATCTGGCATAGTGGGATTGTTTGTTGAATGAGTAAAAGGTTGTCGAGCTGTCATACTGTTGGATTATGCCGGTCTCGTTGCATCTTGGTCTTCCCTTTCCCTTTATAGGTAATTTTCTTTTTAGTAAGCTAGTGTTACAGTAACTGATAATATGCATTTGTTATTGTGATAATATGCATTTGTTATTACCTTAATAAGTTGAATTTTATCTGCAGGATTCAACGCAAGCACTACGTTCCATCGATACTTATGCTGCACAGTGTAACAGCTGCTATAAATGGAGGGTCATTGCAACACAAGAAGAGTATGAAGAAATCAGAAGTAAAATTGTAGAAGAGCCCTTTGTTTGCGACTGGAAACCTGGTATTACATGCGATGATCCTGCTGACATTGAGTACGATGCTACTCGGACTTGGGTCATTGACCGGCCTGGCCTCCCAAAGACGCCTGAAGGTTTTAAGAGGAGCCTTGTTCTCAGACGAGATTTCTCCAAAATGGATGCTTACTACATTACTCCAACAGGAAAAAAGTTGAGAACTAGGAATGAAATTGCAGCATTTTTAGAGGCCAACCCCAACTACAAAGATGTGCCCATCTCTCACTTCAGTTTCACTTCTCCAAAGGTTATGGAAGATACTGTTCCTGAGGAAGTTGGGAAAAAGGTTGCTACTAGTGGGAATAGCAACAAAAAGATTAAGGCGTCCAAAAGATTAAGCTGCTCTGTGACTGATGACCGTTGATTTTGTGTTTTTTATATTGGTCTAATTAGGACTTTCTGCATATTTAAAAAGGTTTTTGTTTATTCAATTTCATATTGCCTTTACTCCTCTCTTAGGAAAGAAAAACATTTTCTACAATTAGGTAAGCCACAATTAGCATTAAACTGCTTATGAACATTACAGGTTAGTTATGCAAATAAAATATTTTGCATTATTTCATGTATCAAATTATAATGTAGATGTACAAAAAGGCCTTTAAATTGAAATATATTGTAGTGTTACTTAATGAACCTCCAATTAACTGATCATGATCTTTATTGAGCTTATCTGCCATTACTCAAACATGATTCATTTAGTTGGATTGGTTGGACTGCTCCGCCTATTGGTTGGGTGAGTTGAATTGTGACGGCAGTTCTATCGTTAATTCTGGGCTAACCAGTGGTGGCGGGTTGTTGCGTGATTGTTTTGGTCGTTGGCTAGGGGGCTATTCGTGTCGACTTAATGTTTCGACTATCTTAGTAGGGGAGTTATGGTCCATTCGCAATAGATTGATTTTTGCATGGGATCATGGTTTTCGCCAAGTCGTGGTGGAATCGGATAACATGGAGGCAGTGAGGATGGTGACTTATGGTGCTCTCTTTTCCCATCCCTATATGTTCTGGTTATGGATATTCAAGCTTTACTTGCTAAGAATTGGCTTTATTCTATTAAGCATGTGTTTCGTGCAGATAATTTTGCAGCCAATTGTCTGACTAAATTAGGTTATAACATTTCGTCCACTTTTCAAATTTGAGAGGAGATTTCTGCTACCTTTTCCTTGATTATCTGGGCTGATGTTTGTGATATTTCTTTTATGAGATAGTTTTACTTTTTTCTCCTTTGTAACCCAAACAAAAAACAAAATATAAATTGAAGCTTCGAGTAGATCACTTTGCATACTAATACTGTTGTAATGTAGTATAGTGCTGGTTACTTTGCCTCTGCAATTAGTACCGGTAAAGAATAGTTGCATGTATAATTACTAAGAATGATATATATATATACGCAGCACAATTCAAAGCTTCTTTTAGCTTGACTGGACAAATCTGATGCCTATTTTGCAGCATCTAACCATTAGAGTCGAATCAGAAAAATACGAACTCATTTAAAAGGTGAGAATAGCTTCTAATAATGGCGAAAAAAGCTACCCAACTCTAAAGAAAGAATACCAGTAAAAGAGAGGAAGTAGATCTTCAAATAACGGCCAAAACATGTTGCATAATTAGTTTTCACATTTTAAAAAAGGATCAATTCTATTTATAACTTCAAAGGAGCTCGAGCGGAGCTTCTGCTTGGGAGGGTAAGCTATGAGCCCCTTGGTTCAAACTTTAAAATATCATTGTTCACCTGATCATCTCTAAGCCACACCTTCCCACGTCCAAACCAAATTTTGCTGCGGGTAACATAGTAAAGCTCACTATGCAATGCTTTGTATCTAGTCATCATCGCTATCTTCTTCGTACTCAGAAGCAGACTCATCACTTCTTGATCCTATCAAAGTATTCATGTCTAATGATGGCATTTCCATCTCCTCCATGTCAATAGTATCATACTCCATCCGTTGATTGAACTTTTCATCGGAGCAGTTGAGGAACCATGAAAGAGAGCACTTTAACCCCTTTTCGGCAACTTTCCTATGCCTTGGTTTAATAGTAGACTCCAGACTATAGGTGAAGAATGCTGGGAAAGAAATCAAATCATCCATAGGTCTTCCCATCTCCTTCTGGAAGTAATCAAAACTACGTTTCATAATGTCAAGGTTCAAAGCAAGTAACTGCGGACACTTCACAATCATCACCCTCACTTGTTGCAAGGATAACCCACAATCCTTGAGGAAATCCACATGCTTTACGATAGAAGCTCTACCAAGGCTGACCACTTGTGGCATCTTCTCAACCATTCTAGCAAAATCCTCCGGACATATTTCAATAACTGAACAAAGCAAATCTCTCTGATGAGAGAGCTTTTCCTTCAGGTCAACTCCTATAATCTCAGGGTATTGTGCTACAATAGAAGGAAGCAACTCTTTTCTTACTTCGAACTCTAATAAGGATTCAATATTTGATTTCACCCTGTCCTCTACTCCAAAACCTAGAATGTGAGGACTCTTCTCTATTAATCTAGCAATGGCTAGTCTGGGGACACCCAAGCTTTCGAGATACTCAACAAAAGGCTTGATCACCCGGCCTACTCGCATCCCTAAAATCTCTGGATATCTGGTCAAAACCCCTCCAATTTCTCTCCTTGCAACTCCAACACCAACCAAATAAGCCACTGATGTGCTCATGGTTCCTTCAAGCTTGAATCCTAGAACTTCTGGGTATCTCTCGAGCACCCTAGCAATATCAGTTGGCTTGATATCCATCCCCTGAAGGTATTTAACTACAGGGTCAAGGTCTACAACAACACTGGCATGGAGTACCTGAGGATACCTCCTTAAGAACTCAGTAAAAGTTGCCTTCCTAACCCCCAATCTTCCCAGATAGTCAAGCACGGGAATCATGTTCTTTTTGACACTACAACCCAGAACAAGTGGATAATTATTAATGTCTTCAATAGTCAGTCCTAATTTGTGAAGAAAATTAACCCGTTCCCTCATAATTTCCACTGTCACAGGAAGTTCCAACCCATCCAACTCATCAGGAACAATACCAAGTCCCCTTAGAAATTCATAAACCTTGGCACGATTTACTATCTTCTCATTCTGCATTTCCCTCAAGCTAGGATGAACATAAAGAGACGAAGAAGCATGCTTCCGGCCCGACTTAACATTGTCTGCCCTAGATGAACCCACAGAACTTGACCCCACTGATCTCTCAGAAACGGAATATGCAAACCTTGTAATCAATCTATTTCTTCTCGTGAAACTACTTTGAATTCCTATAGCTGAGAAAGAATTCAACTGCAACTTAAGATACATAATTACAGGTATTTCTTGATGTACAAGCAAGAAACTGGGTCTTGTAATGCCAGCATGACTTCCAATCTGCATACTGCTTTAGCTTGATCAAAGAATCTGCAAAAATACATTCACAATACGCGTTTGCAAGCAACGAAGCAACTATCTTCTTAGTAAGCAGAAAGCAAGTTTATCAAGAAATGAGCTGTACTCATTACAAATTCACCAATAAGAACACCACACACATTATTGTTAATGGGGAAGAACGGAAACACTAACCCTCCAGTGAAATTCTGGTCGTTAAATTATTTGAAAACTAGAGCACAATATGAACATCAATGAAATGGTGAATTAAGCTCCTATTTTGGTCTCGGCTTTGATTATAACACAAACAAAGAAGGGAAGAATTGGACGTGGCTTCAAGCATCGACTTTTACCTTAGCTTTGAAAGACTGAACTAGTGGGCGAAATCACCGAGACACAAAACCAGTGGCATTCCAGAGAAGAGCTATAATGGGTCAAGCTCCCCGTCGCGAGCAGCCACAGATATTGGGAAATTAGGGAATGAAGATAAACCTTTGGTGTATGCAGTATGCTGTTGGTAGGGTTAATCGTAAAAAAAAAACCCCGAAAACTGTACTGTAATTTTTAGATTTAACTGTAAAAAGTAACTTTTAATTTTTAATTTTTAATAAAATAATTTAACATTAAATTTAAGCCGGAGTCTTCTTGATTCTGGACCTTCGTTTGTTTATAAGAGCAGCCCAAGCCCTGAAACTTTCAAAATCCAGAGCGGCCGGTTTGGTTACTGGGAACCAGAAGGTCATAGAATCTGGCGGAGAAAGAAAATGATGAGGCCTCCTCTAATTTTAGCCTATTTGTTAAGATTTCTTGTTCTTCCGGCAATAGCAGCCGGAGCCTCCTCTTGCTCAATTAAGGGTAAGTTCTTGTCGTTTTAAAAATTGCTGCTCTTTTTCTTCTATTTCCTTGACCTTTTTCTGTTTTTTCAATTTGATTTTAGCGGAAATCTGTAAGTTAATTTAGTTTCGTTGGTGTAATATAGCTGATTCTGCTACGATTGCTATAAAGTAACGTTCTATATTGTGAGAGCTAGGGAGATGATTGAACTAGTCATGTTGTTACTTGAAAGTGTTGCTGGGAATTTGATATGAACGTTTGTTATGTTTTGACGTATGAGGTTTATATTGAGTCGGTTTCTTAGTCTGGTCGAACTTTGGGTGAGAAGATTACAAGTGAAATCCCAAAAATCATGCTTCCATGTGATATAATCTGGAAAGAAAATGCTTTCTCTGATATGTAGTGATGGTCATAGTACTTTTTGTGTTATGCAGGTTTTCCTCTTGTGAGGAATATCAGTGAGCTTCCTCAGGATAATTATGGAAGGGGTGGTTTGTCCCACATAACTGTTGCTGGCTCTGTACTCCATGGTCTGAAGGAGGTGTGCGCCCATGTTTATGTTTATTGTGACCTATTCTGATCTTGGTTTATATGAATAAGACAGTTGTGCCACATCTTTGAGTGCTACATTGTTTACTTGGAACCTTAAATGGCTTACCATTCGACTGGTAGCTTGTAACTGTGAAGAAAATACAGCCCAATAGTCGTTGCAGAACCTTGGAGGAAGACCTATATTAGCACTATGTAAACATCTGTTATAAGTCAGATTTTTGTTATCCTGTGTTGCAAACTGGAATATAGGTGCATTCTATGTCTGTATCTGAAATTGGCCACCTGTCGAACTATATTTTTGAAACATGATTAATCCATTGTAAATAATGACTGGCAAACAGATGCCTTAATAACATATTTCCTTGGATTGAAGGTGGAAGTGTGGCTTCAAACATTTTCTCCAGGTTCAGGCACACCGATTCATAGGCACTCCTGTGAGAAGGTTTTCATTGTGCTGAAAGGAAGTGGTACTCTCCTTCTTGCTTCAAGTTCCCATGAGAAGTGCCCTGGAAAGCCGCAAGAACACTTCATCTTCCCCAATAGCACATTTCATATACCTGTTAATGATGCTCACCAGGTATGCCTTTCTCATATTATTGCCACAGAACAGGTTATGCAATTTATAGGTGGTTGTGTTATGGAAAAGCATAGAATATGGAAGGATAAGCCAAATCTTTGTGTGATAAATAATCATTTTCTGGCAAGTAAACTGAATATTTTATTTCGTGTTTTCTTTTTCAGTAATTGTTTCACAAACTTCAGTTTCACAGATTTTGAAATATCTTCATGTCTGCATTTCGGTTCTGCATGTCTTTCAGCCAAAATTTTTTATCTGTGTATTGCATATACAATCTGGTGAAGCATGTTTAGTGCACTTGTTGGACTACTAAATTAAGACTGAATGTAATCGTCAAGTACATGCAGATATCCAATTCTATAATTTGCAGTTGCAGTTTGATGTTTGCAGAAATGCTAAGGTGTTTGAACTCCAATTGTATAAGTTCTGGGAAAGTGAAGGGTTTCTGGTTGTAAAATGTCCTCTTTTTGTGCTTACGATTTTATTAGTACAGCATTGATATCCTCTTTATTATTCTTTTCTTCTTCAGTTTTATCCCAGTTCACAAATGGAGATTAAACCAGCCATTTAACCATTCTCTGCTAAGTTCTGATTTAACCAATATCTTGTTGTAGGTCTGGAATTCAAACAGACATGAGGATTTGCAATTACTTGCTATAATATCTCGTCCACCAGTGAAAGTGTATGTAATCTCTTTTTGTTTTGCACTAGCCGTACATGGTATCGATTCATCCATCCATTGATTCTTGCTCTAACCAACAGCATACTGCTCTTCTTATTTCTTTTGTTCTGTTTATCCAATGTAGTTGTACGATGCAACTTGGGTCTTCCTTTGTCTGGGTTGAAATATTGGGTCCTCTTACATAATCATATGCACAAGTGAAATGTTGAAACGTATTGTTTCTCCTAGTATCTGACTAATAGAATAGGGCTAGTTTCTATTCTAGATTTAGTTCCACTTTTTTCTTAAAGTATTAGGTCATCCTTGATATGAACTCCTGGGACTCACGTCAGGTTTAATTATCAAGAGGCAAGATCTTATAATTTATAATTTTGGTTTCTGTTACCAGGTTCATATACGAGGACTGGTTTATGCCCCATATTGCTGCAAAGCTCAGGTTTCCCTATTATTGGGATGAACAATGCCGTCAAGTGCCTGAAAAAGATGAACTTTAGTTTGATACATCTCTGCATATTGCTAACAAGGACGAACCATATCGTGGGATCAAATGATATAGGCCGTGGAAGTGTTTGTTTGTTTGTTTTTTTTTCAGAAACAGGAAGGAAAGACACATAGGATTTTCAGTTTTACAGCAGTTTTAGACTACGGATGAAGCCTTCCTATAGTATCATAGTTCTAAACTTCAGTTCTACATCATTCTGATTTGGCCTTGGTTCTTCTACATCATCTGTAAAGCGGTGTCCCAAGTTTGATTTGATTAAATCAAATACATGATTTTGACCGATATCAGATAATGGATAATTTGTTTGACTAAAAATGTGAGGTCCTTTTGGATTCATAATTAGTATTTATATATTTTTCCTTGGCCATTATACTATTATATGTAAAACCCTGCATAACTATTTTGTAATCTTTAGTTTTCAATACAAACATCAGCTGAAAGAGAACTTTAGTCAATCCATTTAAGGTTAGCTGGTGGAATTAAAAGGGCACTTAATGATCGGCCATTTCTTTCCCAAATCTCACTATGCAGACCATAACGGACATTTAGATTTAGATCTTCCGGGAAATACTGCAACCAGCTACCCCAACTTTTTTATGGTACATCAGAAATTATCCAGGCAATTCTCATCTTTTCCCGGGTACGTTAGGAACTATCCAGCCAACTGACATTGGTAAAAGAATCAGTTTAGTCAAGGTCGAAAACCAGATCCATTACAACTATGGTGATGCAATTCCGAGTCCAGCAACACTCTTTAACTCGATGCTCAAGTTAACGGCCTCCAGGATCACTTCTAAAGTTGATAGAATACGGATGACATTAGCAACAATAATAACAGCAATATTCAATATAATAACAGCCTTATCCTTGACAAATTGTATTAGCAATTTGACAAATACTGGATTCGGAACTTTTGTTTTGTATTGTCCACTTGATACTCAACTATAGTATGTCGGGCTCCAACATATCATTTTTACCATCCAAGTATAAAGTCGACTTAATACTGTTGATGGATGTTATGAACATATTAGTGGAGCAACCAGCAAAGCCCAAAGTCGCTATTGAGCCTTTTGATCCACAGGGGCCTAAGGAGAAGTTCTCGGCCTAGTGCCAGATCATTGAATGAAACGGTTTACACTTGCTGAATGTGCTCTATATATTCGATATGCTGCTAAGGGTTGGGATATGATGATTGTTATGTTGAATGTAACTCTTTCTCATCTCAGATTCTCTCTTTCTTCTCCCATCAAATTCTCTGTTTCTTCTTCCCATCCCCTTCTCATTCACTTTCCTGCAAGAACCTTTAATTCTTTGTAATCTTCCTTTTTGCTCAATGAAATACATCACTGAATCTTGTGTTGGTTGAAATTTGCTTGGTCGATCTACTGTTTCATTGATGGTTACTATTTTATTTGCTTGAGTTCACAACAATGGAAATGTTTTTGTCTCTTCACTAAACAAGGAGTGACCCTAGGCAATTGCCCCTATTCAAGCTACAATGTGAAACCCATATTTTAGTTTGCAGTACTTGGGAATAACATGAATTTATTTGAGTTGAACTACCACTAATGGATGAATTATTGACATCGTTGTGTTGGTCATGGATTCCTCTCATATGGCGGGACTTTCAACAAATGCAACATTTGTTGAAAAGAAGAAAAAAAAGATAGCTGCAAGGCAGCTGTCTTCAGGCGGCAGAGTGCCTATATAAGGCACTACTTCAACAAAACTCACAACAAATACACAGAAAACAGAGAAGAAAACCAGAGCAAATCAAATGCTCTGAAGTTAGGAAAAATTTTCTTAAAGGGTAGGTGAGTGACAAAATAGTGAGGTTAGTATTTTTAGGTTGGGAAACACCTTGTGAGCCACTATTTTAGTTTTATCTCTGTATACCTACTATTTGTAATATGGAAGAAATATTCTGAGTTTTGTCTATGGACGTAACCCAAAGTTAAGGGTAAATCACGTTAAATATTCTGTCTTCATTTTGCTCATTTTCTTTTTCTTTTTCACAAAATACACCCGCTGCGCTGAACAAGTGCTATCAGATCTGTGTTTTCATTGGAGGTATTTTTTGAAAAGAAACACATCAGCAGGAAGACAAAATTACACCTAATATTTTGGTGTGCTCCGTTCGAAAAGTTGACGTAAAATGGCAAAGGTGATGAATAGTACTTTGATGTTGTTTTAATTAATTTGCAAGGTGACGCACTGTGCAGCAATAGTAATTGGGTCCCGCGGCATTATTTGCGTTACTATTTACGGGTCCTGTGATACTATTCCAGTGGGGTCCGACGACACTATTCTGAAGAGCACTATTCACAAGTTACTATTTGCCAGGTTCCGTGGTGAAAATTTAGAAGATATCTTTTATGTCAAATTTTGGCGTCCTAGTTCTATATTTGAGGTCAGTTTTCTCAAATTTGGCTTAATTTGGCAAATCGAGGTAAAGATGAGCAAAATGATCAATTTAAATGGTATGAACTACCGTATATGGCGAACCAAGATGAATGATCTCTTGATGATTATAAAGATGCATTTGCTGGTATTTTCGTCAACTAAACCGAAGGAGATGTCCAACGAAGAGTGGGAGTTTGAGCATGAACCAGCCTGTGGTTATATTCAACAGTTTGTCGATGATAATGTGTATAATCACATTTGTAATGAGACTCATGCAAGAACACTGTGGAATAAGCTGGAGCAGTTGTATGCTTCAAAGACCGGCAACAATAAATTGTTTTATCTGATAAAATTGATGCAGGTAAAATACCAGGAGGGTACTTCTGTAGCTGATCATTTAAGCAATATGGAAGGGATGGTTAATCAGTTATCAAAGATGGGCATAAAGTTTGACGACGAGGTGATTGCTCTAATGGTGCTAGCTTCATTACCAGAGTCT
>JAOSBM010000004.1:8909362-8920556 GCA_027568955.1 Erythroxylum tenue
ATAAGGAGCTAATGTCTCATTAAAGATCCAAGAATGTGTTTAGGCAAATTTTCTTAATTATGATGATAATTAAGATGAGAGTTGTAACATTTAAGCAAGTGCTCACTATAAAGAAGCTTACAGAATTCTCTCATTAGGCCATTGTCCCAATAGTAGAATAATTGTCATATGGTGATATGGTATGAGATACTTAAATGATTGGCTTAGTACAAGTGGGAGATTGGGAGATTGCTAGTTTATGCCCTACAACCAATCACTTTGGTTGTAGTTTAGTGATAAATTATTTAAAGGCATTCTTTATCTTGTACATGTTTAGATGTATATGATAAAGTCCATGGGATAATTATCCATTGGAAATGAAACTATAATGAGATTATAATTATGAGATTCATATTGCATTTATGTATTATTCATAAATGTTCCTAGTCATTGTTTTATTAAGATTGGACATTAACAGAACGTAAAAATACTAACACACAATTTATTTTTCCTTATGAAGGAAGTAGTCGATCTTATAGACTAAAGTATAGATATACTTAAACAAACGTGTGAGTGTTTGTTAGAGAATAAGTTCTCTTAACAGACTCGATATGAGAAATCCTTATTTCATAAAAAGTAATTAGGGAGAATGTTTTGTTGTTCTCGATTAGTATTGATTCAGGAAATCCTTGGTTAAGGTAAAATGATGCTTCGTAAATAGTTTACAAATGTCATTAATTGAATCGATAGCTAATGACGGAGAACTAATATGAATAGACTCAAAATAGAGTATATATTAATTTTATGCTCTATGTCTAATCGGAACATTATATGATGAAAGGATTGAATTATACAAAAAAAATCATGCATAGAAAGGTTAGTCAAAAATACTTTGACATTCCTAAATTTTTGAGTGATCATGACGCGTTACTAGGCGCCAATCTTAATATATGATTATAAATTGTTGAATTGAAGAATTAAATATAAATTAAAAGAAGTTTTAATTTATCTAATTCTAATTATGAATTAAAATTAGAGTTTATAATCATTGCCAACATATTTATGAACCTAATAGGTCTCACGTATAGAATGGGTTGAAGAGAGCAAAGTTAATTTAATCAAGTTGGACTTGATTGTAAAGTTTGAGAAACTTTATGATTAAATATGAGATATTTAATAAATAAGGATCAATATGAGATATTGAATCTTATATGGGCATAATTGGTATTTAATTAGAATTATTTGTAATTTTAATTGAAATTAGAATTTAATTTCAATTAAATTACTAAAACATCCAAAGCTTATTATAAATAGGCTTAAGCTCTATGGAGCTAGCACTTCTTGCTTAACCCTCTTTGTAAGAGTTACATAGTTCTCTCAACTCATTCTGTGGATACCATTAGAGGCCAGACATTTATACGGCTACGGTGGTTGAGATAGATCAGTTTCAAAAATAGTTCGAGGGATATGACAAAATAATGATCAAGCTTTGAAATAAGGTACAAATTAAGTTTCCGCTTTATTATGAATTGTGTTAATTATTTTATATAATTAAAGAGATCTTGGTTTTTGGGAAATCAAAGGTTGCGAAAAAGTTTTTTAATTATTCCGCTGCAGTCAGAATTAGATCCCGACCTGGTTTCCAAACAATTAGAAGACCAAATAAGGAGGAACATAAGGAACAAATTAAGTTAGAAGAAAAAAATAAAGTAAATGGTGTATAAAATAAAGCTTGATATAAATGATAACAAGGATTTGAAGAAGATATTAATGACATATATTATTGTTGTTTTGACGTTGTTATATGTTTTTGTTATATTTTTCTCACTAGTGAAATTATGGGGCTAATGTTATATGCTTTATAAGAATTAATATATTAATAATGTTGTATATGAATGGGGATAATGTGAGAAGTATTTGTTTATTGAGAATTTTATATATCATTACTAATCTATTGTAGTTACTCCATTAATATGCAAGTACATATGTAATTACTTTTAAATTGAAGTTTAACTTATGACAATATGTTTAAACTGGTAATCATAAAAAGGCAATATGCAAAGTTCCATTTCACTCGTGCATATGAACGATATGAGAATCATAAACCTGTAAGCCTATAATACATATAATGGCTACAAATTTCTATCATTATACTACAATGCTACAATTATACTTCATAATGGATCCATCTAGAATGTTGCTAAGATACTTTACAATGGATTTAACTAGAATGTACAAAAATAAACAAAATGGATCCAACTAAAATCTATGAAAAAATATATGAAACAAATCTGACCAATTACATTCTCCTACATTAATTAGTATCATATTTTACAATTATGCACTTAAAAGATATTGGATCCAACTAAAATTCTCTAGGAACTAACTAATGCACAACTAATTATCATTTACACTTTGTTGACTTCTAATTTGAATATTAGTTGCTTGTTGGTTTGAATTTATAAAAACCCTTTGTTTAGAAGCTCACACTTGTAATTGTTGTAATATCGTATTTGGGGCTCCCTTTGACCTCAACCCTTTTGGTTGGAATGATAGTTGAAAAATGTTTGGATAAACTAATCCAACTGTTCTTTTTCTCCTTAATGGTGAAGCTATTACAGATGATTATCACAAATAAGGTTAAAACAATCAATTATTCATGTAACCAATACATAAGAAGAACAATATGCATGAATAAAAATATAAGGTAACCAACAATTGCGTCAAACTAACCTCAGCTCCACCAAATTCAGAAGGTTTTCTATTATAAATTAAAGAATACGGTCGAGACAAAATTATTATTGTTGTTGAATCTTGATTAGGCCTAATTGATTGCTCCAATATTGATATATCATCAATTAGTAGTTACTGAAAAACATATAAATTACAAATTTATGTTAAATAAAAAACCTTAACTCCATTTTAACTGGAGGAAAATGGATCAGATTTACAACTTCTCTTGTTATAACTACTTTTTCCACTTTTGCCACAAAACTGGAATTACTCCTTTTGTGATAGCCTATGAGGATTCTTCACTCATTTTAGTTCATCTTTATCTTTTTGCCTATTCTTCTTAGGCCTATTAGGCATAACTCTTTCCAAAGATGGTAACTCTTTATGGGTATTTGGTGACTAGATTTTTTTGCTTTCTAATTAGTTGCAAGACATTCTCATAAACTTTTATGAACCTTCCTCTATGATGATAACACTAATCCAAATATGCCTTTGATTATTGTTTGGAATGGAAAATGGCACAAATCGTACAATTATAAGGATGCTCATAAAATTCTCATGCCCTACAATTACAAGTTTGCTCCCTCCCCAGTTGTACAACATATATGTCATCTCTATTAGTCACTTCATACTTCTTATCCTCATTCTAAATAACTCTCCATCTCACTGTATTCAATTTTTTCGTATTCAAAATTTTCATCACCTTAGGTGTTATATCACCCTTCCCTCTCTTAGCTTGATCCCTAAGGTCAAAATGCATCTTCATTAACATGGTTCTAATAGTCTCCAATATGTTAATGATAGGGCTATCTTTGGCCATAAAAATCTAAGAGTTGAATATCTCGCTCATATTATTATCCACAATTGGAAATTTGGAATAAATGCTTTGGAAAGCCATACTCCATGTTTCCTTCATATATTCAAGTAAGTCTTGTACATATCCTAGTACAAGTTGGTTTAATTTGATGAGTCTGTCATTAAATTATTATGTGAATGTTGCCTAGGCATAATTCCATATGGTTTCTTAAGATCCTTTCCATTTCATTTATCTACCAAGTTGTGATATATATTCCTTATACATATATTCACATTTGCATTTAAGAAAAACTAGTTAAAAGTGTTCATATATGCAAATGTGTATAAATAAATTTTAGATGGATGAATTAAAATTTACATATCAGGAATCATTGTTATTCCTTCACCATCTGCACGCTTTAAGCCAATGGCGAATTGCTCTATAAACCATGTTTAATTCTTAGTATTTTTCAAAGTGATAAAATTAATTTAACCTTACCCTTTTGTCAATTAACCCCATAACATAACCTTTCTAGCTAACTACAAATATCTATTACCAATAATACTAAATTAGAAATGAAGGTATTTTTAGTATTAAATTTATTTTTTGGATATACACAGGCACCAAAGTTATAAAAGGTTAAACATAAGAATATTTTCCTTTTAAATATCTCTTCTTGAAAAAAGAAGGAAAAAGAAGCATCATTGCTTGAATAGTGATGTGTGATTGGTTGATGAGGTGGAAATGTTAAAGAAGTTGATTCTAACAAGGAATCAGTACCATTTAGGTGTTGATAGTTGATCAGGGTCCTAGATGCTCAATTTTCCTCTCCCATCCTCTCAATAGGTGCTAAATTTTCCTCTTCCCCTCTCTTAACAACAAAAGTGTTCTTTATCAATGATCATCCCCTTGTAAAGGTAACTAGGTTCTTACTTACTGACATGGGTAGGTTAAGAAAGAGGAGACTAAAGTGGCTGTCAATCCCTTCAAGATATGGTTGCAAATAATCAAATATGTAATCCTTAAATTTTTAGAAAAGTGTAGTAATGTATAGTTACTCAGTTATTCATAGGAAAAGTAAAGGGAAACTCCAAAATGAAAAACTTAGTAGTGGATGAATTATGGTAAAATAAGCTTATAAACTCAGGGGTTAGAAGAAGGAGGATCAAACTATATTTATTATGTTTTTTTGTTTGGTTTATACAATTTGGAAGATGCATAGACACTATATTTTAAGGGTTTTAACACTAACAAACAATTATAAAAATGATAATTATGACCAAAAAAACTCCTAAAGCATCATACTTCTAGTAATTTTAGATAGTGATATAGTATTTTCTGAAGTCCTAAACCAATATTAAAAATCAAAAGTTTAACGATGAATTGACATAAATTGATTTGTTATAATTTTCCTTTAACGTGGTTAATTTCATTCTCATAATACCTACATTTCTAAACTAGAAGAGCTATGAGCTTAAACTATGCGACTGTATAGCAATCCCTTATTATAATTTCACAAAAATAAGTTCAAAATAGGAATTCATAATGTGTTATTTTTTAATAACATGTAAACTTGCAATTGCTACTTTTGGATATATTTGCACGCGTACGTTTTCTAGTAAATGCTTCTACTTTTTAAAACTAAAGTGGTAATTTGTAATCTGATAAATATATTGCTAAATTGTTAAAGAAAGAATCTGTTTAATAATAGAGTTTAATCATAACATTGTTTCTTTTTACATATTGATACATGGCTTAAAAATGAAGACAATACAAGAGTTGGACAAATCTATAAGATGAATAGTTGTAAACTAATGCACAAAGTGAAAATGTTGGACCACTAACCTTTAATTTTGTAATATAAAATATGAGAGAGCACAAGGGGGACCACCTTCCTCCACTATCATTGCCTATAGAGACAAGAATTTCTACCTTATAAACACTAAATATTCTTTATTCTTAAGCAAGAACAACAAATACTAAACAAATAAAAAAGAAGTGAGATTATTGTACTTAGAGTGGAGAACAAAGCCATGATTAGAGTGGAGAACAAAGATGCAAGAAAATTACAAAAAAATTGACAAAGATAGGCAGAGAAGAAGTAAGAAGAATAAATGTTTATTAGGGAGTTGCTGCAATTGTAGAAAATATAGGAAGCTCGAAGATTTTAGGGATTTTATGCAAATTTGGGATAAAAGATGCAATCGAGGTTAGTTAATCAAAAAATGAGGGAAATCATGTTTTAGGGGAAAATAGGTTTTTGGGTTTTAAATTTTTTCCAATTAATTAAAACATTAATTAGTTTCAAAATTTGAAATTAATTTTTTTCTTACACGTGGCAACTGACATTATCTAGCATGCCCTGATGGTCCAACTTAATAGGGACATAATGTATATTTGACAAAGGTATGATAAAGTGAGCATTTTTAGGCTACTTGCTCCATTTTGGAAATGTTAGGAGGTGTATTGATATTAGAGATAAAGGCAGGGGCCATCTTAGAATATTTTTTTTGCAAAAAGATTAAGAGACAAATTAGACCTTTTGCATATAAAGTACTTAAAATGTTACAATGTATTAGAATAAAACATCATGTAATAAGAATAATATATGTCCATAAACATAATAACTTGGATTGTTAATTAAGCTTGGGCCTAGTTTATCCGGGCTTAGCCTGAAGTCAACGATGATAGCTTAAATTGATTAGGCTTCAAATTGGATTTGAATTTTTTAAAATTTTTTTAGGAATCTAATTAGAATTAGGCTCTATAACCCAATCTGACTGAAGCCCCTACATATATAAAAACCTAACCCTAATTATTCTTCTCCTCTTCTTCTTTCATCTCCCAAGTTCAATTACTCGCCTAAAAACCTAACCCTAATTATTCTTCTCCTCTTCTTCTTTCATCTCCCAAGTTCAATTGCTCGCCTATCCAATTGCTCCAATGCTCCTCCACTTCCCTTTTTTCCTTCCTCAAGCTTCAATCTTTAAAGCTACTTTATGGATTTCTTTATTTTATGCAATTTTTGTACCCAAAAATATAAAAATCGATGCATTATTAAGTCTCGGTGATCTGGTTTGAGAGATTAAAAAACTTGGGACAAATTACATCTATGGCTAGGAGATATAATTTTTCTCCTTTTTTCTTTCTCTTCTAATTCTTTATTTAAGTTGGATAATAAATGAGCTTTAGAACTTCGTTTATGTTGTTGTGAATATATCGTGGTTGAGTTTTGGCAATTTGGAGAGACTTGGCAATGATGAAATCCCATAATAAAGAGAAGGGGATGGATAGTGGATCGGGTCAATTTTGGGCTAAGTTTTAAGTGGGCTTCAGGTCCTTTAGACTTTACCAGGCTTCTTAAAGCCCAAAGCTTAATCAAGCTTAAACTCGAGCAGCATGAGCTAGGTCTAATAGAGTTTTAGGCCAAGCTTAGTCACACATTAAGAAGCTTGAGTCGACAATGACCCAACCTAACCCAGTTTATTTCCATGCCTAATTACAACAAGAATTCATAACGAGGAACATAATAAAGTAAAAATGAAACCTAAAACAAATATACTTACACTTAAAAGTTTTATATTTATATTATAGTTGTATAATTTAACATTTAACATCAAATACAAGTGGAATAACAAGAAAAAAGAAAAATTGAAACTTCATTCCATGACATATTCATTGTACAAAGTCCTCATCATTAAAGGAAGTCTCATCATGACAACTATTTATGTTCAATACACCAAATAATATGTCAACTCTTTCCCATCCAAGAGTATCTTCCAAGTCATTCTCATTTATGAAACTTGATTCCTTAGAAACTCAATATGTTAAAAGACGAGGCAAATTGGATCCATAAAACTACGTATTCTATTAAGAGTCCTAGTAAACAATAAATTTAAATTATTAATAAATTATATTGAACTTAATAATAACAATAATTTACCTTTTTCAAAGCTTCAAATTGTACTAAGCGAATATTAGATCATTTAATCTCTTATATTCCAATATTTTTTTTCCAATGAATCAATTCAATAAACTTCAACTCCTTTCACATCCATTTACAGTCATATGTTGACTAAGAGTTTGAATTGCAAACTTTTACAATTTTGAAACACCACTTCTGAATTAATCTTACCAAGACACTATAGGATAATAAAAGCAATCTTGTAAAAATGAAGTGATGATTAATTTTAAACAAATAAAAAAAGTGAAGAAATGTATACTTCGATTAAGTTTGTCTCTTTGGCGTATTGTAATAAGCATTTTAAAATCACCACATGCATTATTGTATGCCTCCATTTGTAACCTAAGGAGGTTTAACATCATCTCATATGAAACAATTATCATGATAATTAACAATAGTCCTTATTAACTTTAACTTTCTTTGTGAAACTTAGTTTAAAATAGACACTTAGATTTGAAAATGCCCCATCAACAAATAATGAAGAGTACACTTGTCTTTCTCATCTTTCATTAATGATTGCATGATAAGGTGTGAATAAAAAGCCCTATTTTTTATATTAGTTTGATTACTTCGTTTGCCCTCTTTATGGTATTATAAAAGTAACCTATTGTTTCTTGTTCATCATTATTAGTCAGATAAAGTAATCTCACTAAAGGCTCACAAACTCAAATGAAAAATTGATATTAGGATCAAAATTCATGTCTTCAAGTATAATATTAGAAATCTCTATTTTAGCATTAGACTTGAAATATTAAGATATAATTCATTTATCATTCATAAACATTTGTCTCAACTCTTTTTTCATTTGACCAAAATACTAAAGTCAAAAAAATTTAGTTAAAAATCTTGTAATGGCAGGACAAAATAATTTCTTATCATTTATAAAATCTTTTCTCATCAAATTCAACATGCATGATTATGACTTAGTGATTTTTCTTGCTTTATGCACAGTTCCACTCAATGACATGAAATTATTTAATATCTTCTATATTTTTCAACATTAAGCCAATACATTGTGCATCGCAAAGAGTCAAGTACAAAGAATTATATATGCCTTGTCATCTTTTATTAGCTACATCATAAGCATCATCATTATTAGTGATAAAATGTATAATATTTTTAGGTTCAACTTCATTTACAAGTTCATAAAAAATCTCTAACGGAGTATAAAAATTCCTTACAAGGCTACTTTAAAAATATTATCCCCTTAGCATAATAAACTAAAAAATTCATAACGAGCTCCTATTTTTTATTTGTCCAACCATTAGACATAATTGAATACCTACAAGTTGGCTTAAGTAATTATTTTTTCACTTAAGTAACTTTTTATTTTAATAATAGAGTTGCTTAAAAGATTATCTTTGTAGTCAATAATTGAAGGGACTTTATATCCTAGACCATAATAGGCTAATACTAATAAGACTAGGAAGTATTAAATGATACACCTATATTATACCACTATCTAATAATTGTCATGTTCACATTATGAGCTACTTCTTTATATTGTAATGCATTACGAAGTGAAGGTTAAGCTCTATGAGTTGTTCATAGAGGAAAAAAGTTAGAAATTTATCTTATTCTTTTCTTTATAGTAATTATAACAATTCGTTCTTGTTGGTAGGCGTATTGGCTTCAGTATTATCAGTATCATCCTGATCACTGTAAAATGAATTTTCAATTCCAATTTCATAGTTCAAGCTTTCTTTCTTTCTCATTCTAATACTCTTCAAGTTAAGTCTTAATTTTCTAATTTATATTATAGCTAACCTTCTTGCAAGACTCTATATTACCTTCGATCCCAACTAAACGTTTCTTTAACTTGGTGAGTCTCCACCTTTTAAATGTTTGTTTCAATACAAACAAAGATTTGTTAATCTTTATACTTGGAACCAATCTCACAAAAATTTAAGATCGATTATTGAATCTTTTTTAAAAAGGTAAAATTATTCGGAGTGTTTAAATTTTTTTCCATTTATTTGTAAAAATAAATGCAGTTAAATAATTATCAAAAACTTCAAATTCATTTGTCATTATACTAACTTAAATCATTCATTACACGTATTCAAGTCATGAAAACAATATAGGTATGTATAAAAGGGAATTGAACAAAAGTTATCACAAAATATGTATTTATTCAACCCAAAATAAAATTGAATCATACCCTAAATTCTAAGAGCATAAAACGAAAAAATTGAACATTAAATTCTACGAGCATTAAACGAAAAATTGACCATGTAAGAATTATTTAGTAGATAACAAAAATTATAGAAAAGTAAACAATGTATATAAGAATATTATGAATACAAACTGTAATTTAATCTAGTTAGTGCTACATATAATCCAAGCACAAAACTTGAATGAAAATGCAGGAATTAGAACAAATAAGGTATCTGACAGTGTTTGTTATAGTAAATTAATAAACAATCTGTAGAAGAGACAGTTGCTTCTTAATTGTAAAATACTTGCACAAATAACTAGCCAGACTAATGAGGATATTTATAGCTTATACATATTATAGTCTTTTTCTCTAGATGTTTTGTCCACATACTTGTATTGTAGGTTAGATATAAACGGTTTCAGAAGATATTTTATATTCTAAATCATATACAAAGATGATCCCTCTTTACCTTTAACTATAAAGATTGCTCAATAGAATTCATTTTGCATAAGATGCAGTAGGTTTATTTTAATGATCAAAGATTAATGTACACCAACTAATATACATTAAGAGTTATTTTGTGTACCAAAACTTAATGATTCCTAATAATGAAATTACAAATCAAGAGCAATGAAGAGAAGTGAGAACCATAGGCAACGAACCTCAGACACTACAAGAAAATAAGACAAATCGTGACGTTTTATTAATAAAACGTCGCGGTATAAACATCACAAGAAGTTCAAATTTTCCGTGACATTTTATAAAAATGTCGTGGATTTGTAACACTTTTTGTAACATTTTATCAATAAAACATCATAACATAGAAACCGCGACGTTTTATTGAATAAAACGTCGCAAAAGACGTTTTAAACACGCACCCACTGCCAGCTGTTAAAATAAAAACTTGCCAAAGGGATAATTAAAGAAAGATAAAATGACCTTATCGTCCTCATGAATTGGCTTTTTCGATCCAAATCTTACAGCCTTGTCAGACTCACTGAGGTGAGGCCCGTCACTCCTCCGAATCTGTTCTTCCAACGCAGCGTTGAAGAAGATGAGGACGACGAGTTCTGTGATGAAGAATAGCAAGAGGAGGAGGGTTACATTGACGCTTCTAGAAACCCATTGAATACTCTGTTTATTAGCTTGGCGTCCAGATTTAATGGTGCTGACGGCGGAGATCGAGGTGGACGTAACGGTAACAGCCATAACCAGTATGCAATTCTCGACGTGCTGGTGATTCATTACCATTTACTTTTTGGTGATAGGATTCTTGATTGATTAGAGTTATAGCAGGGTTTGTTGTTGCAATTGTTTTTACCTGGAGATTGTTGAGGTCACCTGTTGGGGGGTCAAAGAAGGCAACCTGTTGGACCCTGAACTTTTCTTGAAATTTTGAAGTGTCAAGTGACATGAAATGAGAAAATTAGAATAAATAAAGAAAAAGAAAATTAAGAATGTGAATTGTTAGATAAGATTAAGATAGACGAAAAATGCTTTTGTTATTGAGGTTTATGTTAAGGTATGGCCTAAAATGGCGTTTGAAGTTTAAATAAAATTGTTA
>JAOSBM010000004.1:8935954-8948874 GCA_027568955.1 Erythroxylum tenue
TAATTGCATAACAATTATTCCAAGGATTTTATCTTTATGATTAATAATTAAATAATTAACAAATACATAAAGATAAATAATATCTTTTATTGAATAATTTTTTTTATACAAATAAATATACAACCAAAAATTGGCTGCAAGGCATAAACTAACGTATTAATAATGCTGTAATAACATGCTTTCTATTCATTTATGTATCAAAAACTTTGAATTTCTATATTTTGTTGTTTAACTGCGTAACTTCTAGTATGCTTTTTTGACTTATTTTGTAGAAATAAATGCCTGTCAGCGTAGGATGTGACTAGAGGCTTAGGAGGATTTTCCCCACGGAGATCTGCTTATGGTTTGATTAGCTATCTTATTCTGCCCAAGCATGATTTTAGTTACAAAGGGCATGCGCAAAATAATGAGCATTGTTGTGACTTATACTTGAACAAAATCTAACGAGGAGCAAAGCGGTTGTTAGAACTAGAGTTGGGCTTACTGAACAAAATCTGGAAATGATGGCTGTTGGTTACTATCTACAAGCCGAATATGATACCTTCAAGGCTCTCAAAGTCTAATTCCTGGCAAGCAGATACTATGTTAATTGATGTCGCAAATCATGACACTCTTGCATTCTGACGTAAAAACACCTTCATGTCATTGTTGTTCTAAACAAAGAAGAATATGCTCGGTGGCTTGGAATATTCATTCTTCCAAATTTTTATCACAATGAAAGAATGTTGAGGACAAAGAGACCATATGTGATTCTTATAATACGTAACGGTACCTTAGTTATGTATTCCGGATCGAACGTGAAAGAGCAAGAAACGAAGAAATATGGAAAGCACCTGATTTTGGTTCCATAACTTCAATCAAGCTTTATGAAGCCGAAACGAGCGTGAATCCACAGTTGTCTTTACGGGAACTGCTCTCCGGGATGCGGGTAAAGTTTTTTTTTTTACAGTTTTCTCAAAACATAAGCTCTCTTAATGGGTCAGAGAATTCTTATGCTTATGATTGATATATGAGCAACTGCAGGAGACCTTAATCTTTATATATTGCATTCATATCGAGCTTTCCCATCACAAGATCAATATGGGTCCGGTCCACACTGATTGGGATCCATTTTTCACACGAACTTCGACCCATTAATTTAGATTATTTATTGGGTCACTTTATTATCTTTATTTGGATTAAATTACGTAACTTAACTGATAAGTTATTAAAAAACAAAAAATGCAATTAATAGTTATCTAACTTTATGAGAAAGGACAAAATTGTCCAACATTCTCCCCCTTGAACAAGTATTAATTGCATTTTTGGCTCTAGTTTAAAAACTCAGTTAAGTCACACTACTGAATTAGTCGACTAGATTTAAAAACAAAACATTTGATCTAAAGATAATAAAAATCCATCATTTTGTCCTACAAGGCTTTCGATATCGAAAAATATCAAATGCATGTGTTATGTGCGACACAAATCCAATACAATTATGTATACCTAATACCTCACTAATATGAATGGGAAATAAAGTGTGGAAAACTAGGATGATACCTTTATGATCTAAATTATATCATCTTTGTTTGTAGGTCTCGATTTCTCCAACTTTATATTAAACCGCATATGCTAAACTACATTAGAGAAATCTTGTTTTCTCTCACCGAATGCTAAACTGCATTAGAGAACCTTTATGGGATTGAAAACTTATATCCCCTATATCATGTTAAATTTATGGATATCCGTACTAAACTGTATGTATCAAAATGAAATAAGCACAAGGTCAATCTGTATATATGCCTAATGACATTTAAATGCTTAAGATTGACATGTCTTAAGACTTTCATACGTATTATGACAATGTATGATAACACATATTATTTACGATAAATGATGATCATCTCTATTGATGAACCATCATACTGTCATAATACATCAAAATGTACAAATGTACATGGAGCAAATATAATGATCCCCTAACTAATAGTGTCCAAAGACGTCAAAACCTATATACTTGTATTTCAAACAAAAGTGGGTGGAGTCCTTCAGTTAAAGGATTGACTTACAGTTCCTCAGTCCTTAAATGCTCCAAACCTTAATGTCATCTTTTCATATCAACTCCTTTATGGCCAAATAATTGACCTTTAAATACTAAGACCCTGTGATGTTCTTTGTTGTTATTAAGCAACATAGCAACAAGATTATCACAGTACAACCCAATGAGTCTAGTCATTGAATCAACAGACAACTCAGAAATCAAGTTTCTGAGTCAAACCATCTGTGAAGCAGCCCATAGTATGCACTCTGCATGCATAGTCAAAGAAGTTACCCGTGTCTACTTGACACACTTCCACGACATTGTACATCTGCAAACTTAAAAATGTAACCTTAAGTGGACTTTTAATAATCTGGACACATGGCTAAAATCTGAATTTGAATTCCCTACGAGGTTTAGTCTGTTGACTTTTCTATATGTCAACATATAATCCTTAATTCCCTTTAGTATCTCAACATTTGCTTAACTGCATTCCAATGGTCTACACGTAGATTAACTAGATATTAACCAAACAGTCAAATGGTGAATGCAATGTCCTGCCTAGTACATAGCCGAGCATACATCAGGCTATCTATCGTACTAGAATATGGAACATTCCTCATAACCTCTATCTTTACTTTATTCTTTGGATACTGTACCAAATATTATCTCTCACTATGAGAGATAGATGCCACAACAAGTTTACAGTTAACCATATTAAACCTTTGTAACATATACTCAATGTATGCACTCTGTGAGAGGTCTGATGAGTTTTGAGATTTGTCTCAGTGAATCTGAATACCTAGGATAGAAGATGCTACACCAAGGTCCTTTATATCAAACTTCTTGACCAAAAGTTGCTTAACCTCATGTAACATGGTCAAGTAATTTGACATGAGCAATATATCATCCATATGCAGTAGTAGGAAGATAATTTTGCTCCCCCTGACCTCATAGTACAAGCATCTTTTTAACTTTATTTTCCATGAAGCTAAAAGAGGTCAAATCTTATCAAATATAAGGTATCACTTTTGAGAGGCTTGATATAAACCATATATTGACCTGCTTAATGCGCAAACCATGTCAGTTCCATCTGGATCCTGAAATTTTTTAGGTTGTACCATATAGACCCCTTCATAAAGGTTTTTATTCAATAAAGCGGCTTTGATAGCCATCTGATGTAACTCTATATCATCATGAGCTACAATTGCCTTAAGCATTCAAAATGTATCCTATGAGGATACGAGAGAAAAGGTAACATTAAAGTTAACCTTTCTTCCTGAGTGAACCATCAGGCAATTGAGCAAGTCCATAAATCACTGAACTTTGTCTCGAAATCCTTTAGGTCTAAAAACTTCATTTACAACTGACGTTTTGTTGTTTCGGTGCAAATCAACTAGCTCCCAGACCTTACTATGCTTCATGGCTTGCATCTCATCAGTCATTGCATCCTACCACAATTCTGCATTATGTCTAGAAACAGCTTCTGTAAAATTAAATGGATTCGTAACATGTCTAATAGCATAGTTATGTTCACCTGATAGACTATGAAATCAGATGAGAAAGCAGGTCGTCTCACTCTGGTGGATTTACTTAACTGCATTAGATCTTGTACCACCAGGAACCATTGTGTGTACAAGTATGGGTTCCTATTCCTATACAATCACGGTACAAAGATCTAGATCCACCGATTCTAACTATATGAGTGGCGGGTACATAATAACTGTAGTATCCACCCTGCTATCATTCAAATGGTCAAAGGACCCACCATCATCATAGATATTATATTCCAAAAACTTAGCTATTTGTGATTCCTCTATTCTGATCCCACCTTCTATACAGTAAAAGTTGTAGCCTTAAAATGGTCAAGATATCTTACTAAATAGTAATGAGAGGAACGAGCATACAATCTTTCTTTATAAGGATTATACTATCTCAGTAAGGCAGCCTCATACACGAATGTGTGCAAGGCTAGGTTTTCACACTTTTAGATAATCATATATAATAACCCTATTCTGCATCGACTTCTTCAAGTCTTTTAGGGTGCAGTTATGCCTTTCGGCAACACACCATTTTTCTCATAACTACTCAGCATAGTGAATTAAGTTACTATTCCAACTGATTCCATATATCTGAAAAACCGACCTTTTCAAGTTCTGAAATACCATGTTTGCCATGATATTCTCCTCCATGATCAAATATGACTATCTTGATAAATTTTCCTAATTGGTTCTCAGTCTTTAGTCTTTAAGCAAGAACACATAACTATAATGAGAATAATCATCAACAAATGTCAGAATAACTTTAAAATTGCACAATGCAGCTGTATAAGTCTACTGATAGCTTTACGTATCGGACTTAACAAGTCAGAAGCACAAATTGACCCCTTTATCCTTGGTAGCCAACTTACCTCTATAATAGTGATCACATGTTCCCAGATCATTATAATCTAAAATTGAGAGAATGCTTTCCTTGATCAATCTTTCAACCCTAATTCTGGAAGTGTGGCCTAAACTTTTATGTTACACCATGTATGACTATTAGGGTCCTACATTTCACGACTTGTTTAGGAAGATACGAAGAAGCATATATCTAATTCAGGGTAAGACACATTCTATACTAACCATATGACAGGAAAGTTGTACCATTATGCTTAGCATTAAACACAACTGTACAACAGAAGTATTAAATACAAAACGTCAACCTTCTTTGTCTGAAATTGATTAAAAAATCACATATAAAATGCGTTGTGTAAAAAACTGAAATGAACCTTACAACAAGGTTCAGTACATACATCTCCTATAGATATTACTTCCACTTCTTCATTGCTGTGAACCATCAGTTCCTCCTTCTCTTTATTTAGCTTTCTCCCGGATATGAACCCTTGCATTGTGGAAGCACCTTGATCAGATACTCCACTATATAGCCACTAAGTGCTCCACTATATAGCCACTAAGTACTTAATGCGACTATTGCAAATCAGATTCATAAATTGATAAGCCAAGAAGTTACATGATGGTCTTAGTCTTTCCTTTTAAACCTCATACTATTGGTTTCTTTATGTCATACGGACCTTTACCAGCACTGGATTGACCAGCATCGGTATGTGGAGAGATTTAGTCTTTCTATCTTTGATCTTAGCGGGTTTCATCTTTGCTTTCCTTTTAGTTGCTTTGAGGGTTATAGGAGTAGCAAACTTGAGTTTCTCCTCCTCAGCAATGCAATGGACAATCAAAGCATTGAAGTCCCATTACTCATCCTGCGAATAATATGCCATCACCAGATTACTAAACTCTAGAGGAAGTGTATTCAGAGTCTAGTGAACTATGAAGACATCAGGAAGAGGAATGTTCAGCACCTTCAGTCTATTGTGAAGACGGATCATTCTCGATATGTACTCCATCACTCCCCTTTCTCCCATATAACTCATGGAGAATAATTCTTTCATCAAGGCATTTGTCTTAACATTAGGTGAGAATGTGTACCTCAAGGAGATATTACCAAGAAACTCCTTCATTATGTTTGTATCTAGAAGTCCACTAAGCAGATGGTCAGTTATAGATTTATTAATGGTCATGCGACATAATCTGTTAGACCCATCCCAGGCTTCATAAGCTGCTTTATGAACTCTCGAGCTCATAGATATAGGTAGAGACGACCTATCCGTTCGTATGACCATATCAACCTCAACTATCTCCATAGCGTTCAATACATCCTCATCCACTTCTTCGTATTGAAATCGATCAAGGTTTCAATGGTGACACTGATTTTAAAACCAAAAAGGTGACGATAAAATGATAATGTTTAAATCAGCACAAATGTAACAATGATACTCAAAGCTATTAAATAGTATCTTTTTTGAAAATCTGGTCACACATATTATGAAATACCTGTGGGCTGAATACATAATATATGCAACTAGACCTCCAAATAAAAGCGATCATAGTACAAACCATCAACTCTCATGACACTACCACCTGTGGGTGAATAGGTCATTCAAGCAACGACTTTCCTCTATCCAATGCCTTTATACACATATCAAAATCTCATGTAAGGCCAACACTTATGGGCAGAATAACCAAACATGAGACCAGAGATATCCCCTATCATGTAAGCAAGAAAATTCAAATACTAACTCGAAAGGCCATTGTGGTGACTACATCCTCACCAGCATTCAAAAATTCCACAAATACAAAGGGATACATCTTTATGTTATCATTACATTCTTTATGGGCATATGGTATGTGACAATGTAACATCAATAAATGCAAAAAAATGAATGCACAGTCTCATTGTTACACACTCATGCTGAACACATTTTCTAAAAGCTTCATTTGAGACTTTGGTAAAAGAAAAATCTTAGTAGAGTGACTATCGTGCATCACCGGACATTGAATCGATTACCTAATACATGAGAACCTCATGTATCTCCTTTATAGCAAGTTCGTTGGATAAAAATTCACTCAAAAATGGCTTTAGAATGTCTTAATTCCTTTCCAAGTAGCTATCATGCGATCCCAAACACTGAACAGGAGACTCGAGATACGAAAACTTAAAGTATCTCCCTTATTTGAAGTCCAAAACATGAAAATTCACTCGAAATCAAATTCAGAATGCCTTAATTCCTTTTTCCTGAAGTTAAACTTTAATTTATTACTAATGTAATAAATCCAAAAATTGGAAAAACTCACTTTATGAATTTTTCGGGCCCGAAAACTAACCCAAAATACCCCAGGGCACTCTTACGGGAAATCTGAAATTTTTGCTTTTTTAATTATTGTAGAAAATTTGTACGGCTGACATCAGTAGGACGTCAACACTACGTTAGTGCATTATAGCATTGATGTCAACTGCGAGTGGAAAAGCGGTACGTGTGCTGCACATACAGCCCAACGACGCTCTTTAACAGACGCATGCACCAGACGCGCGCCATGCTTGTTTATCGACTGGCCTGTGAGTTGCACTCATGACACACGGCATGACACTGTCCACCCACATGTCAACCGCGTGTCTAACGCATGTGACGTACCGCTCCTCTGGGCGGTACTGTGCGCCATCGGGCCATCAAAAAATGACAATTTTCAACGAGTTTCGGGTCAGTTTTTTGGGCTCCTAAGTTTGTTTTCACCCCATTTCTCAAGGCTAAGCACATGTATACTACTTTCATACAATAAAAAGCAAGAAATAACTAAGAAATAGAAGTTAAATCTCCAACAACATTGTGGAGAGAAAACCAAAAAATCTTCGTTTCTAACCACCCGATTCTTTCACCGTTCTGATACCACGTGTAATACGTAACGACACCTTAGTTACGTATCCCGGATCGAACGTAAAAGGGCAAGAAATAAAGAAATGCAGAAAATACCTAATTTCGGTTCCATAACTTCAAACAAGCTTTCCAAAACCGAAACGAGTGCGAGTCCACCGTCGTCTTTACGAGAACTACTCCCTGGGACGTGGGTAAGGTCTTTCTACAGTTTTCTCAAAACATAAGCTCTCTTAACGGGTCAAAGAATCCTTATGCTTATGATTGATATATGAGCAACTGTAGGAGACTTTAACCTTTATATATTACATCCATATCGGGCTTTCCCATCAAAAGACTGATATGGGTCTGGTCTACACTGATTGGGATCCATTTTCTACACAGACTTCGACCCATTGATTTAAATAATTTATTGGGACACTTTATTATCTTTATCTGGATCTAATTACGTAACTTAGCCGATAAATTATTAAAAAACCAAAAAATGCAATTAATAGTTGTCCAACTTTATGAGAAATGACAAAATTGTCCGACAATTCTTATTGTTCCTAACAGACATTCAACTAAAGAACTTCAATTATAAAAATCTAACCTTTCTAGGAAACATTTAAATCTATAATCCAAGAAGTCTTAAGGAGCAAATGGAGAACATTAAACTATTAACAATGCCTTCATCTTAGCTATGTTTTCAACCTTATAGCTTCCTCGACTAAACTATACTAATTGCTATCACATTTTATTGGGAAATAAATGAATTCACACAACTTAAGGCATGTAAAAATGAAAAAATAAGAGTAAATTTTGAAATTTCATTCTTCTCTCCCCAATTTACACAAATTTGTTATATAAATAGAGTAAACAAAATCAACTTCTTATTCCTTTCTATCAATTTTATTAATATTTTTGATATTTTGAGTTTCTTGTTAAAGATCTTTATGCTTTAAGAAAAATTTAAAAATAATTATTTTGTTAATTTATGATGTCACTTCCAAATGATATGGCAATTTTTAATTTGAACGTATGATATTTTCCGCGAACATATATATATATGGAGATATTTAAAATTAGTAAACTATACTAACGATATGCATCGATTAATATAAATAAAATGAAAAGTTTATCATCTTATTTAGTAGTATTATCATAAAAATTAAAATTAAACGAAAAACTTAATTTATCACTATATTAAATTAATAAATATATTATTAAAAATTATTTTTATGATATTTTAATATAAATTATGATATATAATATAATATATCCATAAATCAATCTTATTTACTACTTTCATAAATATTTTTTAAGCATGAAAATTCGTATCAGATGTAATCCCTATCCGTCTCATTTAAAGTCCAGATCCTCTGTCTAATATAACCCTGTGTTATTATGTCTAACTATAAAACGTCATCATTATTCTTAAATTTTAAACTCTCTTTTACTCTTCCAAGATGTGTAGCTTATAAGTCAAGTCAACCAGCCGATGTGCTCTGTCATCTTCTTCTTATCACTCCAGAAATTTAAGATGTCATCTTCTTCGTATCAGAAATCCCCCTCTCTTCGCTTCTCCTCCTTTTTGCTTTTGTAAATTTATCAAAAATTTAGGGAGAAGGATGGAGCATGAATAACGATGAAGCATTTATAGACGTCCTGTGTCATTTTCTTTGTAACAATACAAAATTTGACCCTTACTAGAATAACTACGAGTCTCTTCGCCTAATTTCAACCAACCCAAATCCCTTAATGTCAACCAAATCAAATTATGTGACCTTTAGGGCAATTTGTTTCTAGTATGAATGAAACGATTTTTTTCAGGAAGGAGTGAAAGCCAAGTTGCACGGTCGTGCAACCTAACTCACAGCCGTGCAGCACTTGCACGGCTGTGAGAGCTAACTAATAGCTGTGCAGTAGCTGCACGACCGTGGTAGCTAACTTATAGCCATACAACATTTGTACGACTGTGCGAGCTAACTCCCGGCCGTGATTTTTCAATTTATAAAAATCAAGACCAAGAAACAAGCGCAATAAAGTTATAAATGAAAATATAACGTATAATTCATGCTTAATCACTTTGATAATTTAAAGGCTTTTTATAAATAAACACATTTATATTTTAGCTCATTGCATAAGGCTTTTGATTTTAAAGAAAAGGAAGATCATTAAAACATACATTTGTTACATTTAAAGAACTGCTTTAACCTAATTTTGCATTAGAAAGATTAAGTTTACCCATTAAAAGACGTTAGAATAATGATTTTAGGTGTATTGGTAGATTATATAGGTTAATGGTAGAAACATATAAGTTAAATTTGTGTACCAAGACTTTGTAGCAATATTGATTATGCATTGGTCAAATAATGTGTCACAATCAACCCAGTTATTACACCTGTAAACCCACATTGATCAACTAATACAATCTTTCTCAAGAGTAACATTAATGTTCCAACAATTATTACATTGGTCAACCATATAATTATCAATTAATAACAGTAACAAGTAATTGATAATGACCATTTCTGATTTTTAAAAGCTAGTTTAACTGCAAACCCAATAACTTTTAAGGGTATGGTTACTCTTCTTCTTAGAATTGTAAAAAGAGATACTTTTTACTCATGAAAAAATAAATTATCACAACAAGTTTCCTCTTCAGTCTCTTGTTGAAAAAAGAGACTTACTTATAATTTTAAGAAATGTGTCGAAGAGTGGATTTAGGCAAGATTGGTTTTTGAAAGTAATATAAATTAGTTTTGCTTTCTTTAATTTACTTTTATCATAAATTAGTTTTCCATTTTTTTACTCCTTAATATTAAGTTACTTTTATCATAAATTGATAATCTTAAAAATCAAGGTGTGATTCCCCCTGTCACAAGTGTGATTGGGGGGAGTCTCCCTAAAGTTTCGCCATAACGTGCATTGCGTGTCATTGCTGGACGTCTCAACTAAGAGAAAGAACCAAATATAAATTTTTTCATAACTATTTATGATATGTTCCCTATGTTAACTGGTTTCATGAAGTATTGTCAACAAACTTTACGAGATGCAAGGTAGATTAGATCATTTTTAATCAAATTATATGGATTGATATAACAATGATGAATTTTTTATATTCTATTTACAGGTTACAGAATCATATAAAATTGTATCTAACTCCATATGTGGATATGAAATGTATAAATTAGGTATGAGCGGCGGAATAAAGATAAATTTATACTAAAATTTGAATTTGCAATAGATACAATTGAAAAGCAATTAAAAATTCCACTTAACTTAGACTTATAACTGAGAAAGTTTTAGATAGAATAACAAAATTTTCCTTAATGTATTCTAAATTTTTGCCTAATTCTTCTTCTGAGGATCCACTCGAACTCTCATAAAAAAAGTATACCTTGGTTATATTTCATGTTTCAATAAGTTTAGTAATGAGTATAATGGCCCTATTTGTTTCGATTGAGAAAAGAGCCTATGATTAGCTTTTCGGGAAATTTCCAAACGAATAATTTCAAATAAATCTTTCATTTTCTTATTTTACTATGTTCAACTGTATGTATTCCCTTATTCGTAGCGTACATAAAAAATTTAAAATGTCTCGACTTTTTATTTTTAGAACAGGTCCTAGTCAAATAGCAATAATTCGAAGCGCTTCTTTACATACTATTTTGGAAAACCCAAGGACTCAATTGTATGGATATATAAAATATAGGATTTTCAATCCTATCAGAGAATAATTTGTCCACTCCATAAATGCGATTTCACCAGAAATTTTATAAATTATCTTATTCTTGATTATCGAATCTTGTTATTATTTAGTTTTAGTTTTATTGAAGTCATATACGTCTCTAAATCGAAATAATAGAATTGGATTTCTTTTTTATTGTGAAAGTTTATTATTTCTTTTATAAAGAACAATTTTTTATGACTCAGTTTTTTCTTTCTTTTGATAAATTTAAAAAGAAATTTTATATTTCTTTTCATTTCCCCTTTCACTCGTAGTATGGGATAGAAGTGGGCTTTATAAGGACTACTAAGTGAGTTGAGGAATCAAATTGTATCAGTATTTTTATAGATCTTTTTGCAAAGACTTTTGAATTTAACCATTGAAATTGAATTGAATTCAATTATTTAATACAATTTCTAAATTATAATGGATTTGAGTAATTCGAGTAGAGTAATGTATTCTAGAAATAATATTACTTTAAGATTAATGGACGATTGAGAAAGAATATAATGAGTTGATGAATAGGAAGACGAAGATACACAATGGATTACTAATATAGGTTCTTTAATTTAATGAAAAGAAAATTTCTACAAAATATTGAAATTTAATATATAAAGAAATATTGAATTTGAATATATAAAATTTAAAAAAGGAATGATAATTTTCTTTTAAATTCGCAATTTTAATTATAAAAAATATAAATTAGGGCAAAAAGTTGGTAGAAACGATGAGGCAGTACTTCCCCCGATTCTAATCCAAAGTATATTGTCAACCATATTGTTTCGCCATTTGAGGTGTTAATTTTTTCACATACAAGTAGCACTTCTATGTCATAGCTCCCCGTATATCGGACCTTCTGTCCGGAATCTACAATCACAATCAATCTCAAACCCACCATTATTCACCACAAGAGTATAAACACATAATAATTGAGAGAACTGTCTAGGTCACTCACCAATAGCTTCCGAAGCTAATGCCTGGAAGTCTCGACAACGTCTATGGATCGACATTCCAAATGCGCCTCTATAACAATTCAAATACACAAATATCACAATTTGTACAATAAAAAATGTATAAAATTGCACATGCGGGAATTGAAATGTGTACAATGCATGTTCGTGAAAATCTCGGTATCATTCCATAAATATCATCACAAAATGTTCTCCTATGTCTTAGAAACTATAGACATCAAAATTACTCAATTCGGATCTCTATAGGTCCGGATATAGCCACATTCATATTCTTTTAAATTGACCCACTCACTTTAATTCTATCATCAATTTCAATTTAATCTCAAAAATCACAAATTCACATGGAGAGGTAGATAAATGTCTTACAAATCCGACGCCTCGACAATCAGGTCAATCGGAGGTCGGATGACCAAGTTATAAGCAAAAGAATAGCAAAAGGGTCAAATTAGAACAAAACAAAGATAAGAAAATTTTCACTTATTTCCCCCTCTTCTACCACAATGCCTAACTCTTCACACCTAAAAATCAAAAATGAGGTCTCATTGGAAAGATCACAGAAAATCCTAAAAGTTCCTTCAAGGACTCTCAAATCAATTTCACCCCTAAGGGTGTCAAAAATTTAATCAAAGTTTCTGCCTAATCACAATTTTATAAAACAGTACAACATTCTTCCCAAAATCATATCTTCCCATTCCCTTTGCCAAAAATTCCAAGCTTTATATAAAAAGAAAGATCAGAACATATTCTACAACTTTCATTGAGCAACTTGGAAGCAAATTCAACCTCTAAATGGGTCAAAATCTCAAACAAAGTTACTGTCCAACAATTGTCATCCTGAACAGTAACACTACTTCTACAAATCATAACAATTGCACAATGATCCAAAGTACCATATGATCACATAAGCAACACTTTTATTTTTCACATAAGCATAAGGCATTTCGCCTTTCACTC
>JAOSBM010000004.1:8948974-8960244 GCA_027568955.1 Erythroxylum tenue
TACCAATTCTATATATATTTTGTTATTATCAAAACTTAAGTGGAATTAAATTTGTCAACCACCATTGGTCCAACACAGTCTTCATGATTGAAAACCATACTTATAAAATCCATCGAAATAGAAAGTGGTTGCATTTGCTATTTTTCATAACAAAAAAAGGAAAATTTGTTCAAAACAAGTAAAACAACACATGTGACATTATTAATTACTGAAACCTAACCAGATTTTGATGTAATATGGGATGTTGTATGCTGGAAATAATATGGGCATGTAGGGAATTATCTTCAGAATCCTGAATAGAGTAGTTTAAGCAAAAAATACTTAAAATTATCATAATATGAATTATATACATTAAAGGTTTGAAAACATAAAATCAGCACAAATATAACCTGAGTATTGGAAAGGGGAGTGGGTGTTGAATCTACCATATTTGTTGGAGTCTTGCATTTTTTTACACTCTTTCTTTTATTTGAACTTTTCTCTAATCCACCCTTCAATCTTTCACTTGATGTAGGTTTTGTCTTTATTTGACACCTCTTATGTTATTCCTTTGACCAAAATTAATGTCAGGTTGATTGATCATATTCATTTCAGTATTTGACCGTTGGGTCAACTCTTCGTTTTGTGATATTAGGTTCTCTTCATCAACTATTTCTTCTCCTTGAAATATCTCATCAACCATCTTCAACATGTTGAGAAGCTGATCTTTCACTAATCTTTCACTATTTAACAAGTATCTCCCTTCTCAGCTGCTCTTATAACCAATTGCATGCTTAATACACACAATTCTTTGTAGCTTATACTTGACAACATTTTAATATCCATTTCACTTTCATTGATAGTGGAGTTTTTACTATCAACGTACCACGATGTTGCTTTCCGTGTCCATCTTTTCAAAATATATTTACTCGGTATTCTTAAAATTTTTTCAAGTTAAAAACCTATAACACATGATAACATAAAATGCCAGCAAACTCAAACTTCTGACAACTATAATGAACTTCATCATTTGATGAATCATAAGTGACCATATTAGAGTAGCTCTTCCCTACAACACTGATCTCATATTTTGCAACTGTTCCATCTTCACCGCAAAAAAGAAAACTTGAATCATGAGAATGATTTCATTGATCTTGAAAACATTTAAACACTTCTAGCGTATAGACAGTAGTTGCATGCTTTAAAATTTGAACAAGTGCCGACAATGTTGGAGTGCTTACATTACTTCTAAAAGCAGCCTTTAACTCATCAAATCGACGATCATCAATAAGCCTCTGGAAGTGATTAAAAATTATAAAAAAGTTATGTTGATAACTCACGTACCTTTTTACAATGCTATTCATGCTCTCACTTTGTTGGGTAGTGGTCATGTCCGCACAAAACATTTGGCGTCCATAAACCAAAGCCCAATTTTCCTTTATATGAAACATACGTTTCAACCAATCATTATCTTAAAGTTCATATTTTTGTAGCATCATATTCCATGCATTGGAAAAATCTTCTTCTTCTTCATAGTCATATATATATATGAGCTGAAATCCCACGAAAAATCTTTAAACTGAAAAAAAAACACCACTCAAATGGATTGCAGCATTTTCATAAATGTGTCAGATACGTAGTCGATGATGGGTTTTAGGCCATCTTGAAGCTAATGCCTTTGCCATCGCCGCATGCTGATCAGTAAGAATAGTTGTAGGCTTTTTCTCAGACATGGCTCTACCAAATGTGTCGAACAACCACTCAAATGTAAAAGCAATCTCATCATATAATGCAACACCAAAAACTGTTGTTTGCTTATGATGGTTCACACCGACAAACAAAGCAAGTGGACGGCCCTCACCATTCTTCTTGTAAGTAGTATCGAAGTAAACAACATCACCAAAGTCTAAGTAGTCATTCCTTATCTTTGTGTTTGACCAAAATATACCAGTTATCAAATCATTTTCATCCACTTGAATGGCATAAAAGAAATTAAGATCTTCAACCTACATTTTATACAAATATTCTAAGACATCACCTGCATCTCCCTTTTTCATGTCTCTTGTTCTTTTAGATCTTAAATAATTCCTGTAATTCTCTGGAATAAAGCCAAGATTACTTCTCCCACCTGCTTGTTTCATGATAAGATCATGGGATGCTTTTGGTGGAATTTCCACATCATTAGCCATTTCAATTTGCATTGCTACAACTGAGGATATCTTTCTGTGACTTCTATGTAAATGTGTTTTGTTAGGACTTGAAAGGTAGTGATTGTGATCCTCGATAAATTGAATCACTTGAAATTTTCCAGTTTGCACACTGTTAATTTTCATTCTTGCCTCACAACCAAATCTTGTTTCTAAACGTGTAGCTCTTACATACAAATCTTTTTTACCTGGCATCCTTTTACCTTCAGCACTACAACAAAAAAGCATGTAAATCAATTTACCATATTTGTCTTTGTGACTTTTGCTTCTTCTTATTCCAAAGCCTACATGTTTGGCATAAATTAAATAAAATCGATAAGCTTCTTCTTCCGTCTTGAACTCCATGCCAAGTTTCGGTATTAACTCTCTTGCAACAGGCGAGCGAACTTTGTGACTGTACTCTTCAGAATTTGAATTCCCCAAATCAATTAAATTCATATTACTAGTCTCATTGGCAGCCAAATTAGTTGAATTCATATTTCGAGTCTCATTGCCAACTAAATAAGTTGAATTCATATTACTACTCTTATCGTCAATGCCAATATCATTCTTATGCTGCTCCTCAATTTCATAATCTAATTGACCGTATGGAGTAGATCTACCTTCCATTTCTACACCTGCCAAATTTACAAATGTAGAACCATTTTCATATAAAATAGTAACATAACAAAAAAGGAGTGTTTAGAAAATACTAGGAGGTATTTTAATTTGCCATGCATACCTTATTTAATTCTTACTGTGATCTACTTCTTCACGAAAAAATTAAATTCGTCAAAATATTATCTTTCTTCGCCTGTTGTGATCTTCTACTTCTTTACCAACAAAGTTAATTTGCTTTGTGAGAAGGAAAATAAAATTCAAAGATATGAAAATCATAACAAAAAAGTACAGAAACAAAAAAGTTAAATGGCAGGAAATCTTAGCTAAACATTGCTTTGGAAATGACAAATAATTATCGATTAAAATCATCATCATTATGTTCCTCTTATTTGTATTGTATTTTTGTAATTTGTTAATTTTTATTTTAATTCGTTAACTCACAAATAAATAAATATAAAAATTATATCGCTAATATCCACTCTTTTTAACATTTATTTCTTAATTTCAATTATTACATTTTTGTTAACGATAGTATAATTGTATTAATTAATTGAAAATAATGGTTGTTCTTCCGTATAATTCAAAACTAATTGAAAACTCACGGCCGTGAGTTAGCTCTCACAATTGTGCAAGTGCTGCACGGCAGTGAGTTAGCTACCACGACCATGCAGCTGCTGCACGATCGTGAGATGCACGACTGGGTTATGCTACACGACCATGGGTTAGATTGCACGACAGTTTCATTCGTCTCAAAAACCAATCATCCTAAATATCGCATAATTTGATTTGGTTGACATTAGGGGATCTGGATTGGTTGAGATTAGGCGAAGAGACTCGTAGTTATTCTGGTAAGGGGGAGACTTCTGTATTGTTACAAAGAAAATGACACAATACATCTGCAAATGCTTTTTCGTTATTCATATTCCATCCTTCTCTCTAATTCTGTGATAAATTTACAAAAGTAAGAAGGAGGTGAAGCGAAGAAAGGGGAATTTCTGATATGAAGAAGATGACAGAGTATTCTTAAATTTTTGGAGTGATAAGAAGAATATGACAGAGTACAACGACTGGTCGGCTTGACTCATAAGCTAAACATTTTGGAAGAGTAACAGAGAGTTTAAAATTTAAAAATAAGGAAGACATTTTATAGTTAAATAGAATAAGATTGGGTTATATTAGATAGAGGATCTGGACTATGTCATTTGACCTTTTCTAATGTTAACTCTTAGGAAGCAGAAAGGATGCTGTCTTTTCAACTTTAATGTACATAAATAGATTTCGGAAAATGTTGTATGCATTGTTTTAGTTGCGGGTTTCAGCATAGTTATTTCAAGGTAATAAAGAAGATCATGCACAGTGATTTTTCAAGAAACATGGATCTCCAACAATCAGGGAAAAAGGAAGCAGCAGGTCCTAAACCAGTTATAGTATAATTTTCCAAAAAAAAGAGAGAAAAAAAAGTTGTAGTGTATATATGATAATCATTTCATAGACAAATTATAAGATAAATAACAGGCAGACTTATGACTTAATCGTTATACTGCAGATTCACAGAAAGAAAAAGAAAAAGAAATTGTCACTCAAAAAATCACAACACCAACACAATCCTTATTCCTTCAATTCATTGTCATGCAAATTTGAGGAGCCATCTTCTCCCAGTAGGTATGGATCTTGTTCTTTACTTAAAAGAGTTGTACTTGCCAACACCGATGCTTGAGGTAGTTCTGAGCTTTTTCTTAGCACGGTTTATGTATTCTGAGAACTTGTCTTTCCCAGGAGCGTTACTATCTTTCCCTGATGCATTGACATGATGTTCTGAGCCGTTATGATCCTCTCCTGATGCATTGCATCCATCCCCAACATTCGACGTAGTCCTGAGCTTCATCTTAGCTCGATTAATGAAGTCTGTGAATTTATCTTCAATGTGGATTCCTGTTTTCTTACCTTCTTGTTTGTTGACATGGGATGGTTCCATGTTGGAATTGGCTATGTTTCTCCCGTGTCCAGAACTTCTCCTAACAGTAGCTGTTGCCTCAGGATATTTATTCGAAGCAACTGTTTTGCTGTTGTGTTGGGTGGCAGCTGATTTTGGCCTCTCAGTAGCAGGAGGCTGGATGGAGTAGTCGAAGTTGATGGGAACAACTTCAGCTTCATCGCTGTTTCTAAGGGTGTTGTGAACTTGATCCTGTTGCATGGTGTTGGTTTGTTTGAACTCTGGTTTGGACTGGGTATCAATAGCTTTCACTGGAGGAGTTGGTGAAGCTGTGTGTTTTGAGATGCTACGAATTGCTCTGACAGCAGGAGAGACGTTGATTGCTTTGTAGAGTTTTCGACAGACATCCTTGGGGCAACTATTTGCCTTCTTTTCCATGATGTTAATGAAAAAGCGGAAAGTTTTAGAATCAGTTCGTGTCTGCGTGAGATATGAAAGGAAATTGTACAAGCCAATTGCATCTTGTAAATGAGCAGAAGAAGTTGAGCTTTATACTGCTAATGGAAGACGGACGACAAAGTGTGGCATCCACCAAAAGTTTCCCCATAGTCACAATATAATACGAATATAAGCTAACCTGGTGATTGCTGCGTGAATACCAATCGTAATTGGCAGAAAAACCTATTGTAGTTGTTGCGTGAATACCTCGTGAATCGTGATTGCTTGGGACTAAAGGTAGCAACTTTCCAAAATTTTCAAAAGGATGTGATGGTTTGGGATCGTATTCCGATTCTTTTATGTTTTATCTTTTTGATAGCCTGAAAGGCACAGCATAGAACTAGAGTGAAAGAGGCTCGGACTCACTGGCTTTTCAACAAGACGATGTACAAAGTTGCGGTTGTGTAGATGGAGACTCCAGTGAGCAACACTAGAGACAGACATGTTCGTACAGCTGTATATACGCGTAAGGGTCCCATCTTCCAGTGCTTGTATGCGTTGGAGAATGGTGAGTATATTTCAAGAGTTTCTAGCAATGTTGACTTAATCCCAAGGGAATCAGATTCAGGATGATAGTTGAATTAAGGGGTTATGAAACCTGGCCGCCGGAAAATCTCCTTTCTTGATACCCTGCATGTTGCCCACGTTGAGTTTTGGAAACTCAAGAGGCGTTTGGTTTGAGCACGGGGTTGATTATGGATATGAGTATAATAGTAGAAAGGGATGAGAATGAGTATGAAAAATAAAAAAAATGATGTTTAGTTTGTAACTTGGGTTTCTATATTAATACCAATAATATTGTTTTGTTTGTTGCATTACTGAGAATGAAAGATAATACAAGACCATTTTTACCCCCAATAAAAATGAAAATAATTTGCCCTTCATATGTTTATTGGGACTATCTCCATATGTTTGTAAAAAAAATAGGGGTACGTGTCATAATGTTCTACATTGAAATTAGAGGTAACTGTTACGTTAACGAATATGAGTGCTCACAGAATGAGCAATAATATTGTATTCATATGAACATGGATATATTTCTAGTTAATCACAACATTATTGTATACATTCGATTTTAATTATTCAGAATGGACAATAATATCTATTTATCTGCCTCTTCCAAGAATTTTAGAAACTAGAATTTTTTTAATCTGAATCCAAAATCACGCAACGTATGTAAAGCTTTAAAATATGTTTCTGTTTTATAGATGTTAAACAATAACACCAAATAAATTCAAGAATGTCTTTATACAATTGTTAAATTATAAAACCAAATAAAAGTAATTCTTCTCTTTATCCAAAGGTTAAGACTTTATCAAAACAAAAAAGACACGACTTTTATGAAGAAACAGACGTTGGATAAAGATGAAGGGATTGCGTCTTTATACGAAGGTTAAAAATTGTAAAAAGTGCTTCTGTTTCGTTGTTCTTGAAAGCCATTAAGAGCTTTACAAAACAAATAAACAAACACCAACGTAGAAGACGATTCGCTATGTGTTTTTCATTTTTTTAAAAAAGAGTTAAAACCATATACGAAAAATCAAATTAAATCACAAAACAATTATAAGGGAAAAAATGAGCAGATTGGTTTTATGATTCCCGTTCAATCTATAACTATATACACTTTCACATCATCAAACCATATAACAGATTGGTTATTCTATTGATTAAATCATAAAACGAGAATATATAAGAAAAAAAGGAGCAAAAGCCCCATTTACAATGAGATGAAACCAGATTCTATCCAGTTCATTTAACATCAAATTAAAATGAGGGATTTCAGAAAATATACATGGAGGCGCAAAACAAAAAATTCCTTCGTTGATGAGACGCGATAAGGAAGGATGAGAGATCGTAAGAAATTGAGAGGCGATTAGGAAGTAAATAGGATGGTAGGGCAAATGCTGGAGATAAAAGAGTAAAAAATAAACGTGATAAAAACTTAGATTGGAATGAAAACTCGATACCCACCCCCTTTGTGGGTTTAGTAGATTCTCAAATTTAATGGGATAAATTCATTCCCCTATAATTGAAAACCCCAAAGCAAACACTATTTTTTTATAATTATTCTATTCCTTCGTTCCCAAACCCTCAAATCAAACGCCCCTCAATAATTTTTCGTGTGACAGCCAAGATTTTGACAATGAAAGATTCACAATGTGTTGAGTTTATATCTACACAACTGTTTGCCTTGTCCGATAAGGAACTATTTGGAGATATGCTTTGGTATTTATGGTGTTTGTAATGTCTAATTTTGTATTTAATTTAGTGTGGTTGACATTTATATTTTTTCTCAAGTCTAAAAAAAAAGGAAAAAGTTATTATTATATCATCGTCTCCTCCACAAGAAAGAAAATAATGTATTGGAGACAAAATGGAAGGTAGCCAACAAGCATATTAAAATAAATATGAATATGATGTTAAGTTAATTTGATTTAAAACTTGAATCTGTAGGTTGAGGGTGATCTTATCGTTGACAATATATGATAGCAAAGTTGTAACATAAGCAACAAGATATAAAATTCATACCAATTCAAAATAAATTACTAAAGTTTGGTTATAAAGTTTGAATGTATTTTGATGATAACTATGTTATAAGAGTATTTTTAGAGTTGTCAAATGTGATATTACTCGGAGAAAGTGTATGAATTGTTACATAGCCTAACTCTTCAGCAACTAAAGTGGGCTACATATATAAGATTTGGTAAAGTTGAAGAAATGGAGGGGATTGGGGTAAAGATCGAACCTTTGCTACTAGTTAGGTCTTTACTTTGATCTATATGAGCTTTTGTTAAAAATTAGAGAGGATTAAGCGGAGGAGATTTGTGAGGGTTTTAAACCAAAAAATAAGTACTCATAAAATTTGATAAGGCTAAGATGTTGAAACTTTAGGAGGAGTACGAAGTCAATGATCACCAAATAGTGATTAAGTGTGTACGTGAGAAAGTTAAGGATATGTGGACAGAGGAAAGTTTTTGGCCAAAATTCCTTCTTTTTTTGTTAGTTGTGTTTTTACTATAAGATCAACATGTAGTTACTAGATACCATAGTTAATGATGATAACTGTGAGCAAATTGGTCAGAGATATTTCATCCCAAACCATCTTTGTAAGTACACTTGCAAATTCTATCAAGCACCTTGCATGGTTGGATGCGTAGCTATATTGATAGTGAATTAAGCTTCCAATAATTTAAGATTATCAATAAATATTTAGACATGTACTAAATGTATAATTCATAATATATTATTGTAACTTTTATTCTTTTTGCAAATATTTCGCCTAGAAAGGCTACATATGAATTGTCCTTTTAAGTGGGGCATGATGATAAGGATTATATCATGCATCGACAATGTGTTGAATGCTAATAAGGTATTCGAGCAGGAGTATGAGAAGTTAAAGTTAATATTGTTGTTGCCAATTTATGGTAACATTTTAATGAAGATGAAACACTTGATCATATCTATGTGTTGTCATACAAGACAACTATAGAGAAAATTTCTCAACTTATTTGAGCTACAGGGCAGGAACCTCAACTGGATGGACTGTTTGTCTTAGATAATTGGAGTTCTCAAGCTAAGGATGACAATTTTGTCAACTTCTCTTCAACAATTCGTCTATGATCAAATTAGGCAGCAAATCAGAATATAAACAGTGTAGCTACAAGAGTTTTCAAATTATATAGTTAGCTGGTTTGTACAAACTCAAACTGTTGGAGATGTTTTTCATTTTTCATTGTAATTTCCACACTTTTGAATGAATATATTACTTATTTTCCAAAAAAATTATGGTAACATTTGGCAATACTATTTATAAAGAATTAAATGAATTAATTTCTAAACTTATCTTAGATATGGAGAGTTGATTATAACGAGAATTACTTGATGAAGTATCACGATGGATGGGAGATAGTGAGAAAAATAAGAAAGGTTTTATGGGAGGCAATAGACGCAAAGCTAATGAGCTACTAAATTGTTGAAACCCAATTTGTCTATAATTTTAGGTTTATACATGAATAATTATTGACATTTTAATTATATGAAACTATTGATTTTCAAGAAAATGCATGGGGAATCCTAAATAAAATAATTTCTAATCAATTTAAAAGTAAGAACATAGTTTGGAAGAATGAACATAATGCTTTAAAGTCTAATCAATAATATCCTCTTCACAAATTACCATTTAATCAGTTGCTCTCTCAAATTGGTCCCACTTTTAAGGTGACAAAAGGCACCAAAGATGGAGAATTTAAGTGCATAACAAAACTGATGTATGAAGAGATGCCAATGATAGTCTTAAGAAAAGAAGATGTTCTAAGGCTTAATGAAGCATCAATGACAGAGAAGGATAAGGTTGAAACTGTCCTAGAGCATAAGGAGATCACAATGAAAGAGAAGAGCTAAAAGAAGAGGTTCAAGAGAGTGGAATATAATAAAGAAGCCTCTGCTACATTATATTATCTTTTATAATGATTTTGATGTTTGTAGTTGAAATATATGAATCAAGGAAAAGTTGTGGCAATGGAAAGATGTCAACGATGAACGTTAAAGGCCAAAAATAGAAAGAACTAGAAGCAGTAGAAAAAAAAGCCATGAATAAGGAGATAAAATTACATTATTTAAAGACTAACCAAGAAATTTGTGTTTATAGAAACAAAATTGATAACACAATATTGGACTCTAAGTAATGAGGGAAAATCTTTTGATGCGTTTAAAGGCAAGTTGGTGATCTAGCAAGCTTAAAGTTGGTGGAAATTGGAAATGTCTAGTAGTAAACTTCCAACTTCTAAATCTATATATGTTAAATTCCATTGAAATTTTTTTTTATCAAGGACAAAGTAACTCTGTAATTTGTTAGGCCAATATTAATATTGGTGCACTCATTATTCTTATTTTTATGGTGCATATATTATATTACTTAACACTAATTCAATTTTGGTAAAGTTGTTCTTGCAACTTTGTTAACAATAACGTCATTTGAAGCATAGGTTTGGTCGTTGTTGAGCAACGTCCTTCTACCCTTTAAGCCTATAAACTATGTAATTAATATGATAGGACAATTGTGCATATTAAAGAAAATAATTTATAAATTTCTTTATTATGTTGACCTAGTAATTTATTAGCGAGTTCTCATCTATTTTATTTCTTGAGAGTATAGTTCCTAGAGTTTGTCTAAGCAATTACATAGCAGATTTAATATCTATGATGAGTGCTCTTACATTTAGGCATTTTTAGTGTTAAAAAAGGATAATAAATATTATGGTGAAATGCAATTTTATGTTGTAATGTTATTAGGCGAGCATAGACTAAGTTTTGAAGGAAAACATAGATAAATCTTTATTGACTACTAATTTTTTTGATATTGTTTATAATTATACAAGAAATATTGTCAAGAATTTGGATATTAACATTGATTAATATATTTCCATACATATATATGTATTCTCTTTTATGTGTATTTCCTAGGAAAAAATTTATTTTAAAAAATAATAGTTAAGGTAATGATTTGAAATTGAATAATTTTCTATTTGTAGTTTTCATCTCTGTACTTGAGAATGATCATTGTTGATGTTACTGTATTTCATTAGAAGTAAGGGAGGTCAAGAATTCGACTCAAATTACACAAATGATAGCATTAAGCAAAACTCAAATGAAGTATTGTTAATTTGCAAATTAGTATTTGTACTAATTGTAATAAGATAAGATGTCGTTCCATTATAGCTAATACAATGAAATATTCTTTAGTGGTTAGATCAAATATTATGGTACGTTCATATGTTTATGTTATGTACAAATTTAACATACAATATATTGTTGATGCATCTGACTTGCAGTAAAAAAAACTTGTCAAATATTCAAAAACACCGTAATGATTAATTGATGTCAGGTGACTACAATTTCTTATGTCATCAATACCTTTCTCTCGTAACAAAATTATGAATAAAGCATATACATTATATGAGATTCCACATCGGTTAGAGAGGAAAACAAAGTATGCCTTATAAGGGTATATATACATCTCCCCCACAAGATGCGTTTTCCCAAGAGTGGGAAGA
>JAOSBM010000004.1:8969594-8984767 GCA_027568955.1 Erythroxylum tenue
TAATTAAAATATAATAAAGATATATATAAAATAAAATAAATAATTGTCATTATTATTTATTATTAAGATTTATGAAAACATGGTTGATGTAAACAGTAAACTACTAAGGTATACAATACAACTGTATAATATACCAATATGGACTATTTTGCAAATTTTAAAAATTTTAATGACTATTTCATAAATTTAAAAAAAAAATTGAAACGCTACCCGGTACCGACCGGTACCGATACAGTTCCGTTACAGAACTCAATCCGATATCGAGCCCGATACGATATTCATAACATTGCTTTGGAGTAAATAACATGTCTCTATTTCTTGGAGATAAGGGCATCTCCAACCCATTCCTCCAAAGAGTTTCCTCCATTTTGGAGTTGCTAGAGCACTTTCACTCTAACCCACAACTATAATTGTCACACAAAAAAGGAATATTCTCAGCATATTAATTGTCATTTTAACCATCGCTTAATCATAAAACATTAGAAGTGCAAACTAAATCTTTTACCATCCAAAAAAGAGTTCCTTTTTAAATTATCACAACATGACCACAAGATGTAGTTATTATAGGGAAAAAAGCATAGTGCTAATCAATATTTTAAAAACCAAACAAGTTTGATTAATTTAATAATAAAAATCTTAAATTTACCAATTTTTTGATTCAATATTCAACTTTTCAGTTTGATTTAGATTAATAATTTTTTATATTAAAAATCAACTAGTTAATTTATTAATCGACTAATTTTTGTAAATTAATTAATTTTTATAAATTAAAATAAACTAACTAATTTTTTATTTTTAATCATTTTTTAATTTTTCACTTTTATTGAATCTTTAATTAATTTCGTGACAACTTTTAAACTTTGCAACCTTTAAACTATCTTACCAATTAACTTTTGTCCCAATTTTTAGAGCATTAATGCTAAAGTTGATATATTATTTCTGTTTTAGCCAATTATAAATAGTTCGTAAAAATTCTCTCCCTTGTAATTCTGATGGGTGCTTGTTAGTTTGACTGAATTGGGATAGGAATTTATCCGAAGGTATACATAAAATGAGGAAGAAGGAAAAGTTCATAACTGTAAGCGTAAAGATATGTTGTGTAAGGTATGTACAAAGTCGTCGTCCGGATCAGATTGACTCCACTGATTCCAGAGATACACGAGCAAATTCCCACTCACGCAAGTATCCTCATCCAACATCTCTGCACACCTAAAAGTGAACTTGTGTATCAATTTAGAAAGAAAAACTCTTCAATGGCGGAAAGTCTTCACCACTTGCTCTATCCGTCTTCGGCAAAGAGGACAGTTTGTCAATTGTGATGAACAAGTGGTACAGCAGCACATGTGAGCACACCTAAATCAATCATAAGTGAAAACCACATCAAACCCATTTTTTTGAGCACCTGTAATAGGCTACTGTATTAAGAGAAATAAATTTGGTTGCATGAATTCATTTTAAGCCACCTGGAGTTCTGAACTAGAGCTTAATACAAATGAATATCCGCATAATCGATAGTATTAGGAAGACAGATGCCATAACTTTTTTATAAACGATAAACCTTACTTCAAAGCATATGTAGGCGATACATTTCAAATCAAGGTACCCAAGTAAGGAAGGAAGGAAGGAAGCGTTTGAAAGCAAAGTTAAATGCTGTAATAGAGAGCATTTCATATGAGCCACTGATTCTGATGAACTATAAGCTTCCCACTTCAATAAGCTATTATAATCAGGTAGAGTACCAAGTGAGCAGATCAAAGATTGAAGCAAACATGTTAACAATGAACGGGTTCCAGCTAGTTTTAGATCACAACGCCAGTCCACTGATACAGCATAACGTTAAGAAAAAACCTTCCAAAGTACATTACATCTCGCAACTTGGATAAGATCTTCTCTCTCTAGTGAATGCTCACATCTGAGCCTCAACTCTATAGTTATAACTTCCTATAAAGTTTCAATTGGTAGTTTTTGAGAAACTAATAGCATTCAACGGATGAAACTTCACTTCAGCCTCATATAAGACACTTTTTATTGAACTCTCGAGAAATTAAGAGCACTCTAAGGACTCATGGTTAGGAAAAGATATCATACTCTTATGATCTTGTACCGTTATAATAGAAAAGGAAAGCTTGTCTACTTACGGAAGGAAAACAGCATTGTATTCATGCTCAAGGCATATCACGCATAGATCTGGAACAGGACGCTCTCTCTTAGCATAATCTGATCCATTATCAGCTTGACCATTTGATGCTGCAAACAAGGGCAAACCTATAATACCTCAAAAAAGTTATTTTTCTGCAAAAACAATTATGTCACGTTTTTTACCTTCATGATCTTGTTCTGACCTCTTCGCAGCAGCAGCAAGTACCCTGCAATAAAGCACCCCTTAAATCCATCTCGTTATAACAGAAAAGGCCATAATGGCAAGACAAGCCTGTTAAATAATTGCGCTTTAATCATAGACTTAACACCAAACAAGGTAAAACTTCAAAGTTTAGGGACTTTGTAAGGTTTAGACTTCTACAAGAAGAAAAGATATGATACAACTGGGGAACTGGTAAGTCCTAATTTAAATAACCTAATTTTTAAAAACTTTCATCAGTTTTTCACTGGAAGAGTGATCTTCAAAAAGCTTACTGACAAGTAAGACTACTTCTCCTCTCTGTTCTCTTTCTTCTCAGTTCTGGGACTTCTCAAACCTCCAAGAAATGTACAGCAGTGACCACGTAGACATCACAACATTATCTTAAGGATTCTCATAAGCAATAATTAATTATCAATTATCCTTAGAAATTCGTTTCAACACACATATTTAACAACCACACCTACAATCATAGAATTCATCAGTACAAACCTATTTTGCAGTTCCCGGCGACGCTTTCTCTCCATGATATAATGTATAGCATGTTTGGCGATAAAGAATATACCAAAAACTGTCAAGCCCATTGAGGCACACTTGTACCACCTGCATATAAATTCCATTATTCGTTAGCTGCTGCAATAGAAGAACTGATTTTGAATTTGTGGATGACTGCATATATCCAACCTTGCCCACTTCCCCAAATTTCCAATGAGTTCATCAAGAGTTTTGGGAGATACATAAAAAGGTCCTTTGTGAGGACGCTGAATCCGAACTGTTCCAATGTCATCTTTGACAGCCTGTAAACAAAATGAAGAAGCAAAATAGCTTCAAGTGGATAAGTGAAAATTACGATACAGTACACATTCAAAGACATCAACAATCTGGGGCAAGGGAACAACGTCCTGCCAGGATAGGACGTTCTTCTAATGATCAACATTACCCTCACAAAAAGTGAAAGAAAGCTGGGGAAACTGAAGTAGATGAATTCTCCTCATAGATGAATCAAATCACCAATACCCAAGTTCAAATAAATTTATCAACTAGTATATGACAATTGTCGAATGCTTCCAGATTAAAAATAGGAGAACAATGATTGGTTCAAGTAATTTACCCACGAAGAAAAAATAATTAGGCTAGAAGGTGCAAAACTTGGAAACATTATGCTAAATCAAGGAACTATTGAAAAAGGGCTTGAAGACTAATCAAAGTTGAAAATGACCAAATTAGGAGGAGAGCTGATGCCAAGATTATTGTTAAACAAAAGAAAACTGTCATCATTCAAGTTAACATACCTCGCCTACAACAGTCAATGAAGTACCAGTTGGGAGCACCCTTTCAATTCGCTTGACGCCAAGCATCTGAAAATATACGTACAGTTGAACAAAGCTTAAACAAAAGTTTTTAGTAATGCTGACTGAAGAAACAACCAAAAAGACATACCTTGAGTCCTTGAAGATAGTCCAATGTTCCACGTACAAGTGATCGCCCTGACTCCTCAAAAACTTCACTTGCAACAGTGAACAAAAAGCCTGAAGCACCTCGTGCCCCCACAACATATACTCGATCAGTCTCATCATCCTGATAATTATTTTCAAAAACTCCATAACAGGGATTTCTCATTCAACCATGATCCCAACAAAAAAACATAAATATTTAAGATGAAATTTCTTAAGAAATGCAAGGAAAAAGTACAATATCAACCAAAGAGTTGCACTTTGAATAAAGACAAATGAACAGAGATTATCACTCACCAAATACCATGGGACTTCTTTACTCATTGATAGCATTAAGGCCGAATCTTGAATCCAAGATCCAGCATCATTGTGCTTCAGGAAATGCTGTTCTGCCTGAAGAGCATTTAGTAAAATAAATTCAAATGTTAATTTGGGAAGGGGGATGCAAATAAAAAGCTACACTCAATAAATTGTTATTACCGTCTCTTCTACAATAACACCTCTAAGACCACTATACTCGCAACTAATTGGAGTATCTGAGCCAACTCTTCCGGAAATTGCAACAACCAATGGCAAGAATTTCCTTTCAATATCAAGTAGTTTTGCTAAAACAGAGAGAACAGAAAATTCATCGGTTAGAAAACACATAATCACATGCATAAGTAGAAATTAGATTAGCTAGTTTCTATGTGTTCAAAATTATCCATCACAAGAACTGGTTTTTCTTTTTCCATATTTCTAATAAGTGAGAGGACTCATCATGAGCATAATGTGTACAAGGATCTGAGTTTGGACAGCAAATGGATATTGCCTAGTTCACTGAAAAAATAATGTCAAGGATGAAGAAAGCCAAGGCAGATGAAGCCTAAATAAGTGTCTAAGCTGAACTCAATCAGAAAGGTTTCCAAGCTGAGACAAAGTAAAAAAGAAAGCCTGAGACAAAGTACTAGTATTATTATATGTCCTCATCATTCTACAGAACCAAAAAAGAAAGCCTGAGGCAAAGTAAGCGCATTCTATCCACCAACACGCAGAAGGAAATACTGAAGTGAAGTCGTTCAAGATCCCCAAGCTATAAGGGGGAAAAAATGAACATTAAGAACCTCCGCATACCCAAATCTTTCAACTGATTAACTCTGGACACCGATTTAAGAACCTCTGCATCCCTGCAACACCAAGAAACGCACATCAGCACACACCCATCCATTAAACTCTTCAATTTTATCAAATTTAACACATTTTTAATAAATTTGTCCAAAGAGTAAAAAGGAAAAGACCTGCCACTACTCCTTCCGAGCAAATACAGAGCAGTTGCACCGAGGCAGCAACTAAGTCCACCCCAGGGAATCATCTCCGGTAACGCTCAGTTAAATATGACAAACCCTAATCAGGAATTCTCACTTTACTGCCATAACTTGTATTACTCGTCCATAACCAAAACAACAAGGGAACACATGCAAATCGGAAACATTTTAAACCCAATGCAGGACTAAGTGAAACCGAGATTAAAGACACGAGCTTTAACGAAACTAATGACAGAAAAGGGTACAGTTAGGATCTGCGACAAAGAAATTGACTTGAGGAGGGAGCGTAAAAATTATCTGATCGAAGAAAGTTTAGAGAGAAAGAGAGAATCTGGTGCGAGGAGTGAAGCGGAGGGACATAAAGGCTAACTTCGAGAGAGTAGAAGAGAAAAGGAATGTTTTGGATAGAAAAAGATCCAAAGCCAATTAATTTTTATATTCTAAATTTAAATTGCTTATTATCACAAAAGAACATATTGTTTTTCCTTTATCTATTTGTTCCCCAGGAAAATCATCAATTTTAATTAAAAATTATTAGGAACTTATCTTCTTCATAGCAAATAATGGGATTTGTGGATAAAGTCGGATGTGTTTGACTTCGAGGTTAAATGAAAAATAAAAGGCCTAACTGGTTGCATTTTCATGCTTATTATCTGGATTGCACACAGTAGAAAATGGCTTGAAGAACAGGGGTAGCAGCATTTTACTGACTTCCAACTTCCTACCAAAGCCTGAATATTTCAACTTATTAATCCACCATGAAACTCTACAACTTGGATTTGACTTGCCAAAGAACGCTCTTTTATTTTTCTTACTGGGAGGATTATGTCATTGTAATTTCTGCTAGTATTTGTTCTGAAACAACTTTGTTAGCTGCTTCTGTATAATGGTTCCCATCCCAATTTATGTATTCAGCAGTACTGTTGCAAGGACTTCCTGTAACTTTGCTCCCATTCAGTATCTTGGTTTCCCCGCAAGCAACCCTATTGTCGAAATTCAATGGCGGTCCTCCATGACCACAGCAAGCTGCCAGTGGCTGTTTGAAACCTGAAAATCATTGTTCATTAGAAAAATTAAAGAAGACAACAGGAACTTTCTGAAGATCAGGGGTAATTACCGTATGAAGCGAAATTTGAGATTAGATTCCACTTCACTGAAAATATGTCAACGTAAGTAACGTTAGCATCAGCAAATTGATCCCGGAAGCTGGCGCAAAGATCATGTAATTGTGTATTGAAATGCCCTGCAGCTCGGTTGTGTGAACCAACACAACCAAGCTGGTCCAGCTTTGATTCATTTTTCCCAAAAGTTGCAATGATCCTAGGCAAGCAGCCAAATGGTCCTGTATTGTGAATCCAGAAATTCCTGGCACCTTCACCGTATAATCTCTGCCGAAATTTGAAACAGGAAAGAGCAAATAGAGTTTATAATCTAAGATATTGTTACAATCATCATCTTCAAAAACAAATAAATAACAACCTTAATTCCAATCTCAAATTCTGACAAAATTTTTGGGATAGATTCCAGTACTTGGTCCTCTGATTTAAAATAGAATGCACCATCAAGGTCATTCTGACCCATGTCAAACATGTAAAGGCCCTGCTTGAAATAGTTTTCCAAAGGGAGATACTTCTGAAGTTTTGTCCCTAGAATCAATCCCAAGTCAGTTACTTCGGTTAAACATATCAGATCATCTTTAGGTAATAATCATCTTAACTCATGGAGGGATATCTGATCATTACCATTTGTTAATGGTAATTCAGCAGCCCGAGCCTTAAACCTGATGAACTGAGCCACCTGAATCCCAAACGAAAATGGAGTTCTTGGAGCTGTACTTGGCAGTATGGTAGATCCTCCAGCAGCAAAATTACAACCTCTTCGGAAGCTAGGTGCACCAACAGAATCTAGGTAGGGGTTCAGGAATGGTAGGTCCATTGCATTCACTGCAACATCAATATCGTCAGATGACTGGCAAGGACTATCATCAGCAATTAAGTTTACTATTATTTCATAGACAAACTAGTGTACTTCACTTTGTGAGTTTTGAACTAAAAAAGGTATAGAAGAAGAAAAGATGAGTTCTCTTTAAAGCTGATATAAATGTAAGATGATACGTAACTCAGAAAATCAATGAGCAAACGGCCGTTGCAAAACCGTCCAGATGGTTTTTGAAAGTAGTTTTGCCCATTAGGAGGTCCTACAGGAAAAGCAACACCAGCAACTAGACCACCAGTGTCTGAATTCGAGTCACCGAAGTTGAACACCGCAGGGTACGTGAAGTTGAAGGCGCTACAAGTAGGCAGAGAAGTGGAAATCGCTGCAACTACGAAGATCATGAACATTTTTCCAATAGAAGATACTTTTAAGAGCAATGAACAGCGAACAAAGAAATTCATTAGGGCTAAGAGAAAGTATCTGGGCCTTGAACAAAGTCCCACAGGTGCCTGGAAAACAAAGAAGGGAGCTTTTCAGTGAAACTTGGAATAAGGCAACGAAAGAACAGTTGTCATGGTCGGTCTATGTTTTTTTTTTTTCCGGTGGCTTTTATTGCTAAACAGTTTGCAATGAAAAAGGAAAGGGAATGGTAGTGGACAGGGTCAACGGTTCATGTCACCAAAGTCTAGAAGATTGAGTTTCTGGAATCGAATCTCGAGTGAGTAAATAATGAATAATATAACCGGTAAAAATGGAATGGAAATCGGAACATGGCACAATTTGAGAAGGAAGGATATTAAAAAGTAAAGGCTTCAAATCCTCCAAGTACTGAAAGTTCACCGAAATTGACATTAAATATCATTGTACAAGGGCTAAGGAACCGCAGATTCGGATCTCTGTCACAAGAGGTGTTCTTGCTTGACCTGAACATCAGCAGCGGTCACATAAATGACCAAATCTTTGGACTTGAACTTGTTTCTAAGGAATTTGTAGCACTAGTATTATTGTGAACTCCAATTGTTTTTGCAGTTGTAGTTATCAACAAACTGAAGCCTTTTCTTTGTCCTCTGACAGACTAGAACCTAAGCTAATTCCAATACCAAACCAAGCTGACTCTTTGTACTTGTCGTAACTTTTCTGTGCTGAAGTTCTATTAAATAATACAAGTTCAAGTTGACAGCAGAAATTTACTCACAGATGCTGAAAAGCAACTTTGTTTCTGTGGAACAAAAGGGCAAGCAACAATTTTCTCGAATTACAATTAACTTAAAACATGGTCTAATTGTTACTATTTCGTACACTTCTGAACCTTAAGAGACACGAGTTACGTTTTCAAATCCTTGGAGAACAACTTCTGTAAACATGTTAATACAGCATTAACCATAAACTTCATTCTTGTCCTTTTCATTTCATTCCCAGAATTCCCAGTCAAACCTGACTGCTCAACCTATTAAAACACTATACATTTAGCAATGATGATAACAAGTCCATGAAGCTAGAACTACCGTATTACGTTTGGGGGTAAATAGAAAGGGATTTGAACTTGGTAAATAATGGCTTCTTTATTGCAAGGAATGTATCAGAGTAATTTCCTGTTAGTATTTGCTTTGTAACAAACTGATTTGCCGCTTCTGTGTAATGATTGCCATCCCAATTAATGTATTCAGCAGTATTGTTACAAGGATCTGCTGTCACCGTGGTCCCATTCAGTACCTTGGTTACCCCACAAGCAATCCGATTATCGAAATTCAATGGCGGTCCACCATATCCACAGCAAGAAGCCAATGGTTTTTTGAAACCTGAATGATTGTAAATTAGAACTTGCCAATTACAGGGGAAACAAAGAAACTTTTGAGGGATAAATACCATATGTTGAAAAGTTTGAGATGAGATTCCACTTTATTGAAAAAATGTCGACATAAGTTACATTAGCATCAGGACAATGGTCCAGGAATTTGGTGCAAAGATCATGTAGTTGTGTGTTGAAAAGCCTAGCAGCACGGTTGTGTGAATCAACACAACCAAGCTGGTCCAGCTTTGATTCTTTTTTCCCAAAAGTTGCAATGATCCTAGGCAAGCAACCAAGTGGTCCTGTATTATGAATCCAAAAATTCCTGGCTCCTTCACTGTATAATCTCTGCAGAATTTTCACAGGGGGCAGAGCCCTTCGTGTTTATAAGAAAATATAATAATAATAATAACAATGAACAAGGAGATAAACACCTTAATTCCAATCTCAAACTCTGACACAGTTGTTGGAAGAAAAGCCAGCACTTGGTCTTCCGATTTTGAATAAAATGCACCATCGACATCATTCTGACCAATATCGAACACGTAAAGACCTTGTTCGAAATAGGCTTCTAAGGGAAGGTACTTCTCATGTTTTCTATCTGAAACCAATCTCAAGGTATCAGTTGCTTCTTCTACAAATATCATTTCGATATATAGGCGACATCTTAGTCCATGAAAACACGTACTATTGTTACCTTTTGTGATTAGTTCCAGAACTCGAGCCTTGAACCTGGCGAACTGAGCCACTTGTATCCCAAACGAAAAAGGACTTACCGCAGCTGCACTTGATGGAAGTATCGTAGATCCTCCAGTTGCAAAGTTACAACCTTTCTGAAAACTTGGGGCACCAACAGAATCCAAATACGGATTCAAGAATGGTAGGTCCAATGTATTCACTATAAGACCAATATGGTTAGAATTAGATGATCGAAAACGACATGCAACAAGCAACCGAGTGTGCTGTACTTGAGAAGCAGTTTAGTGCTGAAACAAGTTTTTCACGGAATACTGTGATTAGCTTTCTTACTGACAGATAAGACACCTAACTCAGAAAATCAATGATCAAACGGCCATTGCAGAACCGACCGGACGGCTTCAGAAAATATGTTTCCCCATTTGGAGGTCCTAGAGGAAAAGCAACACCAGCAACCACGCCACCGGTGTCAGAGTTTGAGTCACCGAAGTTAAAAACCGCCGGATAGTTGAAGTCCAACGAGCTGATAGAAGGCACAAAAGTGAAGATTACGGAAAGTGAGAGAATAGCAAACAGCTTTAGAAGAGTGACAAGTTTAAGAGCCATGAACAATTAACGAAGAAGCTTAGGAAGGGCCAAGAAAAAGGATCAGATGGGTATAAACAAAGTCGCGGAATTGGCAGGAAAGCAGAAGACAGAAACTTTGTCGTAAAATGTGGGTTCCTTGCGACACTTGTAGATTTGGAGTAAAGAAATAGATGATGCTTTTCTACATAGTATAGTTTGTCTAATCCAGTTATCGTGTCCTACATCAAGCAAAACGTTGATTGGAATTCACGTTAAAAATCATTGTCAAGGAGCACAATATGATGAACACTTGAATCATGATATACTCATAGCCATATGCTACGTAGAATGAGTTAAAATCAAGATATCCGCGACCTTCGTTCTTTGAGATGAGAGGTCTGAATCACTAGCTTTAAGTTTCAACGTCTTTTCAAAAGACATAGGTCGTATTGTTTTAGTGGGAATGTTAAAACTCATTCCCACGCAGGCCTGTCAGTGGGGTCTTTGTAGGGTGGACTAAGCCTGCAGTAAATTGGGTGAAGGTCAACTTTAATAGAGCAATGAAACCGGGATCCACAACGGTTTCCTCTGGGAGGCTTATTTGTGATTGAAATGGGAATCGAAAAGGGGGTTCCAACAACACCTCCGACAGGGCTCCCTATTAGCCGTGGAATTATGGAGGGTACTTTTAGGCCTCGCACTGGTATGAGGCCTGAGTTCTAGACGAAATGGTGGTTGAAGTAGATTTTCTCAAGATTATTAACCTTCTCTCTACTCCACTCATCATATTGACAGAAATTTCCTTTTTTGTGACAGAAATTCAGCAGCTGTTGCAACGGGAATTGTCGTGTCAACTTCACCATGTGTTTTCAAGAAGGGAATTAGTGCGCACACAGTCTCGCTCGTTTCGCAGGCATTTTACATCCGGGCCTTCATATCCTTCAAAAGCCCCCTTTTGACGTCCAGGAACTTCTCAACCAAGATGCGAACGGCGCAATATACCCAAGACTATTGATTTAGTTTTGTAGTTTTTTTCCTCTTGTAAACTAAAAAAAATGTTAAAATTGATCATTTGCTAACAATATTTTTAGACTTTTTTTAAAGGTCTCATTTCAAAATTTTATAAAACAATACTATTTAGAGTGTAATAAGTATGTTTTTACTAACATTAAAGTGTTAAATAATATAAAAAATAACGATAGAAATTTAGATCAATTTGTAAAAAATGAAAGCGTAAATCACTTTATCTCTAATTTATCATAGGTAAATATTGGTAATGATAAATGCTTGAATAACTAAATAAACAATTATGATTATTATAAAATTTGAAGAAAATAAGAATTGAGAAACTAAATAGAGAATAAGAGTAATGAAATAGAGAAAAATAAAAAAAATTAATTTAGTTCTCTTATAATGTATATCAAAATAAACCATATAATGTTTCATGAGGAGGTGGTAGTTATAATTAAATAATTCTTTTACTTTACATATTAGGTAATTTTATCAATTAGGACATTCATTCTATATAATTATCTTGGGTACAATGTAACTTTAATGCAAGGCAATCCATAACGTTTTATAGGCTCGGGACAAAGCAAAAAAAAGGGCCCTAATAAATCGATAATATACAAATATATAAACCTTAAAAGTATATTTTATTATTAAAATTTAATATCAATACATAAGTGACTCAAGTCATAAGCTCACATACTCAACAAAATATTAAATGATCATAACAACAATTAGAGAAATCTTGCAAATGTGAGCATCAATAAAATTACTAAAAATTGTAACAGTAATAACAAAATAGTAGTAGTCACAACTAAACAGTAATATTTGATTGTAAAACACCAAGAGAATTAGACTAACAAGCACACATATGATCATTAAAAATAATTTCTTCGTACATTTCTAGATACCAACTCATTAATAATAGTATCAACATCAATATATCGTTATTAATATTAATAAAATATTATATTAATACAATATGTCGTTGATATTAATAAAAATTATATTAATCAATATAAAATAAAAATTAGCATATATCTCTAACAAATTGATCTCAAATTTTCTTTTTTTTAGGACTAATGTATATGTGTGTATATTTATCATCCTTTAACTTGCATAAATGTGAACATCCGAAACAAATGCAAATAAAAAATATAAAAGAGGAATATAAAAAAAAACTTGTTCTTTTCTTTCCCTTAACAAGATTGAAACATCATTGGTAGACATCCCAATTGATGGCCCAATCAAACTCATCTTTAGCTCTATTCAATAAAATTTCAAATTTAAAATAAGAAACTCAACTACAACTTTTTTTCTCTTTAGTTTCTACAAGGTAAAGTTTCCATAAACTTTTTGATATATATAAACATCTTGAAGCAAATTATTGCCTTTCAATTTCTACCGCTTTTAAAGAACATATTTTTTAGCTTTTAAATTTTTAACTCTTTTAATAAATAGACTTATTAACTTTTTTAATGAACGGGTCTCCTATAAATCTAAGCCCCGTTTAAGTAATGCATAGACGATCAGGGCCGACACTGCTTTAATGATTAGGACATTTATTTTATATAATAATTTTGCAAACTATGTAATTCACTTAATTAGAACATTTATTTTATAACCCTTCCCTTGAATATCATATACATAAAATATGTCTCATTAAAAAGTTAACTAATAAAATCTAGTGTGACAAAAACTTAGTTAGAAGAAGAGTATATTTATTTTTGTGCAATGTTATATTTTCTTGTTACCTTTATTACATAAAATTCAAATTGAAAAAAAATCATAGTAAAAAAATAGCATTCCCCGTCATGAAGAAATCCATTTTTAGCATAAATATTTGCATCGTTGCATCCTAATTTTGCATACCAACTTCTTAAATGTCAATGTTGGAAAAGCTTTTGTAAATAAGTCAGCTATAATCGCAATTGAGCGCATTTTTTTACTCTAATTTCACCATTTTGCTAAAATTCTTACATTTAAAAGAATTTTAATAATATATGTCTAGTTATATCATCCTTAATAAATGCTACTCTAATTTGAGCAATGCATGTTACATTGTCTTCATAGATCATTACAGGGAACCTTTGATTGAAGGTAATCCACAAGATTCATATATATATTAAGCATTTAAAGATGTAGTAGCCTCATTAACCTCTTTTGGTGTTCACATTACTAGTCTAAAAACCTTATGACTATTCACGAAATTTATCTCAAATTGAATTGCTTACTTCTGTCAGTCATTTCCGTCGCTAAACAACCTTTTTCTTGTAATGCATTCCTCAATACTTCTTAGATCAAATTCCTCTTGTGCAAATTTACATGAAATATTCATTATAAACGCAAATATATCTTTAGAGATAACTTCTTTTAAATCTTAATGTTATCTTAGATGTATAAAGAATAGAATTTTCCATGTTTTGGCGCATTGATTTTATAATGCATTTTCTATTTCATTTTCTCAAAAGGTTGTTCCTTATCCTAAAGATCTTCCTCGATTTTAAGCATGGTGCATAAATGCTGATCTATAATAATAAGAATGGTTTGTCCTAGAAGGACACCTATGCAAATAGGAATATTCATAGCCAGAATATGAGGTTTAGTCACCCTTTTAATGCCAGTAAAAATATATGGCAACTGATAGGAAACATTTACTTTTGAATGTCTAATTAATAATAATAGGTTTTTTTGAAAATGATAATCCGCAAACCTAGTGGAAATATCTCTTATTTTAAGTTCCAAATAAGGAATCAAATCCAGCATAAATCCTATTTCTTTAACCTTTACAGGGGACCTATAGGAACATAAACAACATTACTAAAAACTCGTAAATGAAGAATATTTGTGTAGCGCCCAAATACCCCTTTGGGAGGATATTGCGAGCGCCACATAAAATAGAATATACTGAACACGAAACATTTCACGGAAGCACAACATTAAAAAATAAACATTGCAAAACATACAAAACATGCCTGAAACATAGTTATTACAAAAACTTACAACAATTTAGAATCATACACTTTATATACAAGCTAAAATAAACTCAAAATTACATTTTTATCAAAACAAGACTCAGACTTCTTTGGCCATTGCGGTTGACTTGTCCTAGTCCCTACGTCCTTTTCTCCGAACCTACACGGGGCAAATCCAACATGCTAAGCATATAGCTTAGTGAGTAATAACTAAACTATGTTTAACCACAAGAGATACTGAATTATGTTACACAAAAGCATCTCAACATACTAAAATTCAGAACAGAATAATATTTATTAAGGAAACATTTCGCAAGCTAAAGTCAGTCATTTCAATAGCAAAACAGAACATTCAGAATACATAACTGATTTTCAAAATAGGGTGTTAACCCATCAAAACAAAATTTCAGATTTACTTCATATCAAATCTTATCTTATTGTAGATCAAAATACAAAACAAATCAGACTGTAAATCCATGAACAGAAGTAGGTAATGGGACTTATATAGAAGATACCATGATTGGCATCACTAAATAGAAGAGACCGAAGTCCCGACACCGAAATTTCTAGAAGAGACTAAAGTCTCGACACCAAAGTGTCCAGAAGCAACTGCAGACCCTTCTAGGCATACCTATTTACCCACGACTAGGACTTGACAGTTACAAAACCAAACAAGTTCAATTTACATGCATAATAATTAGTTAATCATATTTGCATGCTTTAAAACATTTCATACATTCATTGTCCCGAGGCTCATAACACAATCAACATAAAACACAATTCAATTCAGTACTAACCTGAACAAAATAAAAATATGAGCGTCCTAAAGATTACTGGCAGCTTTGCAAATCATTTAATGGAGCAAAATCAATAGTTAACAAAACAGTCAAAGCAAAATCATCAAATTTTTCTTACTGAATTACTTATAGATACTCAAAGATCACTTACATACATTTGAAGTGAATCACATGTTAATACAATTGTTAATAAAAATATGCAACAGCACAAGAAGGGGGTTTGAATTGTGAAAACTTTTTCGTTAATCCCCTTTCGTAAAATTCTTTTCGTTTAACAACACAATATTTG
>JAOSBM010000004.1:9074951-9091060 GCA_027568955.1 Erythroxylum tenue
CATTCCATGCATAACCGAATTTGATAGTGTAAGAAAGAGTTCTTGCATGTTTTTGATACACTCTCTCCTTTCATGCAAGTGTGAACCGAAATTATCAAGTGAAAAAGTCTCATTTTTGGTTCATCTTCTTCTAAGAAAATCTCCTTCAAACATTTCTTCTCCTTTCCCACCAAAGGATTTTGTTAACTTAGTTGTCCTTGAAGAACAAGAGGTAAATCAAATTGGTTGAGGATACAACAACAAGGAGAAAATAGATTGCTAAAGGAAAAGATTCAAAAGAAAAGGATTTGGGGATACAACAACAAGGAGAAGGTAGATTGCTAAAGGAAAAGATTCAAAAGAAAAGGATTTGGATACAAGAAGAAGGAGAGGATAGCGCAGCGAGAAATTAAAGCTGTAGCAAAGGAGTCGGTATACTCTTCATCTTGTTTATGTTTTTGTTATCCTTATACCATATCATGTATGGATTAGCATGATGATTTGGATATGTTGCTTCCGCTGCAAAGATGATTTCTAAAAAGTTTTGAAATGTACCGGTTCTCCAAATATAGCATGCTTTCTTTGTCCGATCCAATAATATTCTCATTGTTCTGAAGAAAATAAGTATAACCTTGATCATGGATCTTAATGGTAAGTTAGCTCCCACTCATGTTCAAAAATGATAGCAGGTTTGTATAGCTTATAAGAAGTTAAATGCTACAGCTTGAAAAGATCTTTTTCCAATTTTGTTTATAGATTAAATGTTGGAACGTTTGTGTAACATCCTAGATCACCCGCTTACAGATATTGTCCTCTTTGGGCCTTGGCCCAGCCAAGCCCTCTCGGTTTTGTTTTTCCCGAGGCCTTCCCAGGAGGTCACCCATCCTAGGACTACTCTCACCTAAGCACATTTAACCTCTGAGTTCTGATGGGATTCGTTGCATTAGGATATGGAAAACATGTCTGTAAGGGAAAGGCCTAGCCTCCTACTGGTCCGATCGGCCCGAGTATGCGGCGGTTGTCATGGGTTCGATGTGGTACCAGGTCGTGACAATTAAATTAATATCAAAGCCAGTACCCGAACCGTTGTGCCAGCTAGGCTGGACCCTAAAAGAGGGCAGGGCCCTAAGGGGGTGGAGAGTGTGAGATCCCACATCGGTTGGAGAGGGGAACGAAGTACGCCTTATAAGGTTACGGATACCTATCCCTTCCAGACGTGTTTTCCATGGCCTAATGCACCGGATCCCATCAGAACTTCGAGGTTAAATGTACTTGGGTGAGAGTAGTTCTAGGATGGGTGACCTCCTGGGAAGGCCTCGGGAAAAGCAAAACCATGAGGCCTTGGCCAAAACGGACAATATCTATAAGCGGGTGATCTGGGGTATTACAATTATTCCACATGTATTATTTCATGCATATAATAAATTTGATTGTGAAAGATGAGTTAGAGGCAATAAAGGAAGCAAGAGAGGCAATCTGTAGTATAGTGTATTGGAGTGTGACACCCAAAAGAATGGAAAAATTCAAAGAAACTATATGACAACTACAACTTTTGTGCACAAAAAGTTAATTTTATATTATCCGACTAGATGAAATTCAACATTTAGGATGTTAGAGTTGACAAACAAGTATATTAAAGTGATTAAAACGTAGAGACAAGGAGATCCTCAACATACTTATGTGTTAACAGAAAAGCAATGAGAGTTAGCTAATGCACTTTGTCCAAAGTTTGAGATATTTTATAATGCTACTGAGTTGTCTCAAAAACAAAATATCCAACTTCAAACATTTTCTTTAGCCATATGTGTGAGGTCAATTAAGCTTTATTTAGTAGGATTTTTATTCCAATGAAGTGATCTGGGTTATGATAGAGCATATGATGGAGAAACCCAATTCTTATTGGTCTATGATAGGACAAACTATAACAGACATTTTTATGTTGGACTCAGGGGCTATATTTTTACTATCAAAAGTTATATAGTGATCAAGCTCAAGCACATGTTCATATTATGAAACAATTATGATATAACTTGTTTAATGATTATCAAATAAGATTGGATAAAGATTAGGATTGCAGTAGTTTTGTATTAGCTTTAGCTTCATCTATTATTGATATAGCTACTGTGAACCCTAAATTTGAGCAATTCATTAAGAAAAAAATGACTACGACTTCTTACAGTAGGATAAAGTAAACATCTATTTGGAGGCAGATGTTATAACCTTGGTTAAAAAGGTGCAATTCAATATATTATCATGGTGGAAGACACATGGAAGTGCTTTCTAATCATGCAAGCAATTGGATGAGACATCTTAGCAATTTTAGTATTTACAATTGCTTCGAAGTCTACTTTTAGTATTAATGATCAGATAGTTAGTCCTTGTCATGCTCAACTTTATTCTAATACTGTGAAAGCCCTTATATATGCCCGAAGTTGGTTAGATGATGAAGATATTCAGGATAAAATCTATTCCTTATAATATGTTAGTTTTACTTACCTTAATAATTTTAATACTCATATATTCTATTATCTTATATTGTCATTTTTTTTATATTGACACAAGTACAAAGGCCATTCTTCCAACAAATATTTGATGATAAATGTATGTTTAAGTGTTGAATATTCATTTAATACAATTGTTGCATAATCAGGTACAATTTACATAATAATGTTTCTATATATAGATGAAGTAATGCAAACTATCGACTATCATAATTATAACGATTAACTAGCCTCTTTCTTTTACCATTGGTTTATTTTCTTTAATCTTTACTCCTTGATTTTTTTTTCATTTGATTGTTTTGGTTTTTTAGAATTAAAGATATAACTTTTTACTTCTGTGGTTTTATGTATGTTAACAAAGAAAACTATATACTATTGATTCTTTATGTTAACTCAAATTCATTCTCTCCTGCTTTAATTGCTCTTTTTTAAAATCTTTTTTTCATTTCGATAATAGCATTGTGATACTCTTTAGTTTTGAAAATAACAAGATTTTGATAATAGCACTTTGATACTCCTTGCATAGCCTTGCATGGGCAAAATTTTGACTTGATATTATTCTTTTTTTTAATTTTCTGTTTAATGCTATAGATTGTTTTTTGTTTAATTAATGCTATAAATTGTTAATAGAAGCAATATATGTAACAACCCAGATCACCCGCTTATAGATATTGTCCGCTTTGGGCCTTGACAAGTGGTATCAGAGCCAGTACTCGAGCCATTGTGTCAGCTAGGCTGGACCCCAAAGAGGGCAGGGCCCTAAGGGGGGTAGACAGTGTGAGATCCCGCATCGGTTGGAGAGGGGAACAAAGTACGCCTTATAAAGGTACAAATACTTCTCCCTTACATACGCGTTTTTCAAGCCCTAACGCACCGGATTTCATCAGAATTCCGAAGTTAAATGTGCTAGGGCAAGAGTAATACCAGGAAGGGTGACCTCCTGGGAAGTCCTGTTGGGAAAAGCAAAACCATGAGGGCTTGGCTAGGCCAAAGTTCAAAGCAGACAATATCTGTGTGCGGGTGATCTAGGCTGTTACAATATACCATTTTTAATTTCCATAATTTTTAAATTCAACACTTTTTTCTTCTTATATGAATAAGTTGGACTAAATAAAAAATAAAGATTGTATTTATTTCTTTAATTAATTAAATTGAAAATACATTTTAAAAGCTAATAAATGTTTGAGAGAATTTTCATGAAAGTGGGTTTAATAACTTGTATTAAGTCTGATTTATGTTATTTATTTAGTTTATTTTATGTGACATATTTTGCATCTCTCATAATAAAGAAAATAAATATATGATAAATGATTATAAAGCTGGGAATAATAATAATAAAGGAAATTTCTCGTTACCTAATTTTGAAGGGAAAGGTAAGGAAAAATCTTAAAGAAAGAAACTACTAATAAGTCACTTAAGTAAAGTCATAAGTTATAGAGTCAATATCAAAATAAAACAACCTATTATGTGTTTTGAATTAGGTTAGTATCAATAAACCATTAAAATTTTTTGCCTTAGGCATAATGAATGAGTTTTAAAGATGTTACAGATTGAAGATACAATTTTTAAAAGAACTCCATCCAATTTATTAAATTTTAGATGATATCTTTTATTAAAATTTTCATATTTAAATTAGATATATTTGAAAATTAAATAATTATTTCCATTTTAAAAAAGAATTTTAGGCTTGACCTAAGCTAGGCTTAAGCTATAGGCATTAACTTAAAGCCTGATCACGATTCAAACCATCTGAAATTTGATCAGGTTCAGACTCAAGCGACAAGTCTTGAGCTCATTTGAGTATTTGACCGAGTCTGGATTCTTATATCTATTTTTGGATTTGGCTCAGGCCAACGGGGACCCGATTCTTGATTGGCCTAATTCCAACTCTATTTAGAGCCATACGTTGAATGAAACTTGAGATTTAATTAAGCTACATATTTAATGTTATCTTTTAGGTCTTGTTTGGTAACCAATAATAAATAGTGGTTCAGCCGGATTCTGCTGAGGTTGAACATCGTTGTTTTGATCCATGACCTGTGCGATCCTGGCTGCGAGATACCTGTAAAACAGATAACGGTGGGCCGGGAATTGTTTCCCGAGAGGCCCCTCCGAAGCTCAAATCAGTCTTTGTGAGAAGTTTTGGTAGCTGAGAATACAGGGAACAGCTAGGGTTACAGTCTCATACCTGAATCATGGTGGAATAGTACCTTATATATGCTGTGGATGCTAGGTTTACGTAGATTCTTGTGTTTGCATGGGAGTCTAACTCCTGACGGGCCATACGGGCCATGAACGTCCGAAGATGGGCCTGGGCCTAGCGCAGCCGACCCAACCAAATAGGTAAAAATGAGAATATAACTTTTATTCTCTAAATTTTAGTTGTTTCGTTAATGGCAATAGATAAAACAAGGAATGACAAAATTGGAATGAATTTTAAACAATCTTAGATTTTTATTCCTAAGGTAGGTGTGAGTATAAATTGAAATTAAATATCGAAAATAAGAGATGGAAGATATTGTTAAAATATTATTAAGTTATTATCAAAATACTATTAAAGATATTGTCAAGATATTCAAAATATTATCATCAAAGTCACATTGCAATCTTTTAATTAATTTCTTTAATAATTATTTTATTTTATTTCATTAATTTTTATTTTTATAATATAAATCATTAATAATTATCTAAAAATTAATAATGTTATAAATTATTGAAAAATTTTAATTAATAATTTTATTCCTATTTCAATTCTTATTTTTCATTCCTATTCTTATTTTTTATTTCGATTTTTTAATTTCTAGTCCCCTTAGGGGCACAAGAATAGTATTTATTGGCATAGACTTGGTTCGGGTCTTAAGAACACAAAGTGTACAATCTGACCTGGAATTTATTGGCATAGACTTGGTTCGGGTTCAAATTTGATCTTAAACAATTTTTTACTTAAAATTAACTCGCCGGGAAGATCCAATTATGCCTTAAAAATTGGGAGACGCAAGAAGCTACATAGCCCAAAATACATGGTAAAAACGAAAGCCCTTCTTAAGCCCTTTAGATAGGCGAGTGATGAATTTGATGATAGCAGTTGTTAGGTCACGTGCCCAAGCGCATGTTAGTGTACAACACCCCCAACCAATTTTAACCTACACTTCCCCAGCCCACTTTAGCTCCCTCCCGTATCAAACCAAAATAATCTTTCCTTTTCTCTCTCTTTCTCATTCTTCGCTCTCTATCTCTCTCACTTCTTCTTCTTTCTGTGCCTGCTAAATTAGGGTTTCTTACAGTCACAGTCCTCACTCTGTACCTGGATTTGCTGTGCTCTCAATGCCTGATAACTGCTTCGTTCAATCGTTCTCTGAAGGAAACCCTAGGCAGTGCCGCAATTCTCATTTTCTCCGACTATCTCTGAATTGGTGGCTTCGCTTCAGCTTCAGGTGTGTCCTCTAAATTGATAGAAACGGTGGCGATTTAGCGATGGCTCCCAGTCGCAGAAGAGGGGGTGGTAAGGCCGCCGCCGCCGCTCCTCGTCGCGAATGGAAAGTCGGTGATCTCGTGCTCGCCAAGCTTAAAGGCTATCCTTCCTGGCCTGCCATGGTATGCCCCTTACTTTGGATTATCTTTTTACAGTTCTTGTATATTTGTGTGAAGATATTGGCGTGTTTGGATTATGTGGAGTGGTTTTAGGAAGGTTCGGGAGCGTTCTGTTCTTGGAAGGGTAATTAATTTAGGGTTCTTGATTGCACTTTTGTGTACTTTGTTGTTTTGCGTGATATCTGGTTTTGGGTTTGCAGGTTATTGTTTGATGTCTAATATGTTCTGCAATATCAGTTTAGGTGGTAGCTCTAATTTAGGAAGGAAACGTGGAATATTCATATGCTACCTTATTTGCAGGGTGCGTTATGTTTTTCCTTATTTGCATGGTGTGTTATGTTTTTCTTTGTAGATGACTGCTTGATATAGGGAACTTTTGAGATTTTCTTGTTTTCTAGGTCAAAAATAAAAATGTTTAGTTATTACTAGATTGTTGATTTATACGCTAGGTTCTCTCCGTGTGCCCCTTTTGATTGGATCTGGTGACATTGAGTTGTGTCAGTTGACTTTCCTGATAGCAAGGATGAAATTGAGGGTGAAGTTTATAGCAGAATCACCATTAATATGTCAATTGCACTTATTTTCTAAATGAAGCAGTTGCTATTTTGGTTTTTCTAAGGCTTATAAAAAAAAGGAATTTCTGCATATGCTTTTGTCTTAAGCTGTGCATTGAACTTATGAACTTTGTTTCTCGTGCTAGGTAAGTGAGCCAGAGAAGTGGGGCTTTCAACCTGATTGGAAGAAAGTACTTGTTTATTTCTTTGGAACCCAGCAAATGTGAGTATGCAAGCAAATTTGTTGTCAACATCATAATCTATGCTAAATATAGTTTGTTTCGTCCAAAAATTTCCAAGGTGCTGGAGGATTTTTATTTTATTTTTGATTCTTAAATTCTTAATTCTGTGGGGTGGCTGCTTAATGAAACTGTATTTTTGGTTGTTTTATTAATTAGTGTGACTGATGAATAAATTTGATATGTGAAATTCTGCTCATGTAATACTACGTTATAAATAGATTCTCTCTTTACTCTGAATTCATTCATCTTGGAATTCTCATCTCATTATTCAATTTCCTTATTCTGATAAAGAGTGTAGCTGGGAATAGTGGAGATTGTCGTGGAATTAAGTCCTCCATCGTGCCCCAAATCCTTAACACGGCTGGTCTCGTCTTTATTTAATACATTTGTATGGGGTTCAAGAGATTTAATATTGTGAATTTTGTTGGAAGAAGAATGATCTTTGGCCAAAGATATTTTCCTTTCGGAACTTTCTTTTCTAATTCTGATTTTGTTTCATTGAATTGTTCAAAAGTTTTACACAATGTGATCTCAGATAGTACGTAAAACTTTTAGTAGCCTGAGAAATTCGAGTCTTGGCCTTTTGACTGAATTGAAAATTTGAGGAATGGGGAAGTTGCCTTCATCCGGCTGTTTGTGTTCTAGGTCTGTCTAATGACAACCATGTAACTGTGTTCTAGGTTTCGTCTAATGACAACCATGCATCTCTTGGAAATAATTTTATTTTTGTCTATAAGCTCTAATTATAGCTCTTATGACCAGTAATAAGATTGAAATATGGGATCTGGGTCCTAAGTTTTTAATCGTGATTCTTTTGGATGATCTAGTGGATCGCTGTCTTGTATGGATATAGGCTTTAAGATAGTTAGGGGCTTGCATGAGGTTAAATTAGGATATGTGGTTGTGCCTCATACTTTAACTCGTCTAGTTGATTTGAGAATCCAGAACTGAATTTCTGCTGGGATTAACTTCGATTTTGAGTTTTAGGCTAAGTATCATTAATTTCTTATTTTTGTCATTGTTGCTGACGTTATGATGGTTGAGTTTTGAAATTTTTGTCTTGTAAAAAGTTTATTTGTTATGTTGCATAGTATTACTGTGTTTCATCGTTACTTTTTTAGTTATAGGTTCTGCCATTCATTGGTCATTGCATGACATCTTTATTTCATTTGAATGACTTGAAAGGAATTGTGCTGGCCCTATTCACAAGCAATTGATTATAGTTAACTCGAGCATGGAAATCAAGAACTTCATTAGCTAAGCATTACAAAAGAATGGGTAAAGTCTTCTTCAGATTATTAATTGGACTAGGCAAATGAAATTGCGAGTTCTCTAAAGAAGCAAGGATTGGTAGGAGGCATTTCTCCTTTATATTGTGCCCTTGTGGGTTATCGATGCCACACATTTCCTTATTGGTGATCCTTTTTCGATGCCACACATTTCCTTATTGATGATCCTTTCTGTTAAAATTGGTACAATGATCTTTTGCCAGGGTTTTGTTCTATAGATATAAAGGTCTTTTCAGTACACTACCGAGTACTTGATCATTTCTGACAGAAGATTCAATTCTTTGGATTTTGTCGCTCATATGGTGAAATGGTCATGCATGTTAGAAATTGAGTGGATGCCATATCTTATCTATTTATTCTTTTGGAATTCTAGTGCATTATTCTCCTCCTCAAATAGATTAAGTCATTGTTAAATGTGACTTATTTTGATGCTTGTTTCCTTTGATGTGAGAGAACAAATGCCATGGTGATCAAGTTGTCTCTCATTATATTTGAAAACAATTCAGCAGTGATAATCTTTACTGGGAAGCATTTTAGTTATTTTTCCCATGCGAAATTTTCTCCTATTTAAACATGAGCATATCTTCTTTCATAATTAGCATAAAGGAATTCATGCATCATGATTTTAGTCTTCGTGTTCTATATTTCTACTTGTTTGACATTTTCTTGATGTTTTCTCCATAAGATGTTTTCCTGTTTTTGGATTATAATAGCTGATCTATGTGATTATTTTCCATATGAATGATGGTTGAAGATCTTAGTTGGAATGCATATTGCCACTTTGCTTTGTAGTGATTATTTGTTGTTATTCAGAGCTTTCTGCAATCCTGCTGATGTTGAAGAGTTTACTGAGGAGACAAAGCAATCTCTTCTGACCAAACGTCAGGGGAAAGGTGCAGATTTTGTTCGTGCAGTGCAGGAGATCATTGAAAGCTATGAGAAATCAAAAAATCAAGACCATTTTAACCCTAATGATAAAACGGGCCATGCAAATGGTGGGAAATCAGAGGAGTTATCATCTCAATTTGAGGTCAAGGATCAGAGAGAATCTTCAAAGACAACTGCTACTAGTAGAAATGGTACTAGTCTTCTGACCTCAAATGATCCAGATGTGGCAGAACCCAGTTCTTTGCATGACAAGGAATCGTTGTTGCAGCAAGCTACTAATAGTGTTACGGCTGCCGGAAAACCTGTGTTGACTACTTACATTTCAAGAAAAAGATCTGGAGGCCTACGGTCTAGGAAACGCATGACAGAGAAAAAGACACCAGCTCTTGAAAGGTCTAGAAGCTCATCTCTTTTGGGATCTTGTAGATTTCAAAACTTCACAACACCATGTAATGATGTTAGTAAGTTTTCTGGGAATGTACCAACTGATGTAATCCAAGGATCTTTGCGAAGGAACAAGCAAATCAGGAAATCACCGGATACAGAATGCAATGATATGGATTCATCTGCTTTTGTTTTGAGTGATGGCATTGAGGACAGTGGTTCTGAAATTGTTACAGCTGATTCTGATTCCATCAGTTTGAATGAGGGAAGTGCCATAGAGGGTAGTTGTAAACCAGAATACTCTGAGTCTCTTGTTGAGGGGTCAGAGGGGGATGCTGAATTGAGCAAAGGGCTTGACTTCCAAATTAGAGCTGTTCTTATAAAGAAGAAAAGGAAACCAAGTAGAAAGCGAGTAACTAATGAGGCAGCTGATTCAATCGTCAAAGCAGAAAGGGAGGCTGATTTTGAGGTACATAACAGTATTCAAACTGCACAAAATGCCTGTTCAAATTTCATCGAAAGGTGTAACAAAGGGGAAGGGGAAGGGGACGAGCACTTACCATTAGTTAAACGAGCCAGAGTTAGAATGGGTAAGCCATCGCCTTTGAAAGAAAAAAATAATGGCTCTTCTCAATTGGTAGAGAAACACTTTAATGAATTTCCAGTTAAACAAGTGAATGTACAGAATAGCTTCTGTCAAGTAGTTGCACCCAATCGTTTGGAGCAGATTAGCCCTTCTAGAAATTCTTGCAATGATTGTTCTGATACAGATGCATTTGCAGGGAAGAGAGATTTACAGAAATCATCACCTCCAGAGGGATGCACTAGAATTGTAGGAAATGGGTCACGACTTCTAAAAGTTAAGGAAACCCAGTCCCTCGGATGTTCAACTGATGGTGAAGCTGCTTTACCTCCATCCAAACGTCTTCATCGTGCCCTGGAAGCCATGTCTGCTAATGCTGCTGAAGAAGGTGAACTGTATGCAGAAGCATCAAGGACAAGGACAGTGATCAATTGTGGGTCAATATCTACAGGGCAAAGTTTTCTTATAGATGTTGGAAGCAAAGAAACCAATGGTTTGGGAGAGGGGATTATAGACTCTGTTGACTGTAAAGCTTTTGCATGTTTTTCTAGTTCTAGCATAATTAGGGGAGAAGCAGACACATGCAATCTATCTATTGAAAGCTCTGAAGGAAAAGAACCTTCGAAAGACATCTCTAGAGGGGATATGGATGCTGATGGCAGCAAAGTTCATCTTACAACTTGCATAGTCATAAAAACAGATAGTCCCGTACATTTGACACCTGATATCAGTGGAGGAGAGACTATATTGCTATGCAACCATGAATCACAGGAGCATTTAATGCTTGTCAAGGATGAGAACAATTCTGAAAATGTTAAGTCGAGAGATTTTGGAGGTAAAAATCCTGATACAAGACTCGAGGATTTGGAAAATTGTAGGCCAATTCCGGCTCTTGTTTCGCAGGCTTATGAAGATGCCAAAGCTACACCTATAGATGCTATGAATATGCTTCAGCGAAGTGCAGAGGTTACTACTTGGTCAATCAGGTCTCCGAACGAAGACAACATTCAAGCAAATGGCTTGTAAGTCTTTCTCCTAGCTTTGAATCAGATTCATTAGTCTACAGTATGATTATGGTTTTCTAACAAGCATTCACGATACCTTCTTTTTATGATTGCACATAAATTGTCATTTTAATTTGATGGATTATGTACTTTTACTGTTTGTTCTCACCTATTACTGCAATTTGGTATGGAGAAATTTGCCCACCTTAATCTCAAACTCCAGAATGTGAAATTATTTTTGGTCATGTTATTTGTTCATTGGAGAAGTTGCAAGTATGAATTGCTATCTGAATTTCCTTTTTTTTGTGTGTGATTCGTCATGTTTTGGCAAGCATCTTTGAGCTTTTTAAAAATTTGTTCTAGGTGTGAGCTAGGAAAAGATGCCAAGTGTGATAAAAAACATGATGCTTGTCATGTTTCTGTTTCTGATGATCGTTCATGTGAGAGGCAACTTTTGGTTGTCCAGTCAAGTCCATTGACAGCTGATGGAGTTGAATCTCCTGCACGACCCTCTCCACCTACCACTTCTTTGTGCGACGTGTCAACTGCAGAAAGTGCTAATTTTACTCAAAACAGTGGCTGTTCAAGTCCCAGTGGACATTTGCAACAGAAGAAAATTTTGTGCACTTCAGTTGGTGATGATGACAAATTTGAAACATCAATGCCTCAACGGCCAAAATCTGTTGGCAAATGGAGTAATTCTACAGAAGCACATGCTACTCTGTCATCATTTGAGGAAATGCTTGGATCATTGACAAGGACAAAGGAGAGTATTGGGCGGGCAACACGCTTGGCTATTGACTGTGCAAAGTTTGGTGTCTGTTCTAAGGTACAGTTATGGTGCCATGTTATGTAGTTTACTTTTTACTCTCAGCTTTTGCTCTCAAGAGATAATGTGCTATGCAGAATTGAATTTCATTTAGGAAGTTAGATTTATGTAGTGAGAGTTAAGTTTGTGCAACTATAAAAATAGTCAGAATTTCTTATCTAGCTCTACTCCTAGGTTCTTGTAAAGGCTACTGTATCCCAGGCCCTCGACGTTTTTCTTCTTATATTGCTCTTGCCTTCTGAAATAGGTGGTGGAGATTCTAGCCCGTAGTTTGGAGACTGAATCAAATTTACACAAAAGGGTCGATCTATTCTTCCTTGTTGACTCTATCACTCAGTGCTCTCGTGGACTGAAAGGTAAATTGCTTTCATTTAAGTTGCCTAGATTTATGTAGTGAATCAATTCACTAGAGGGTAAACATACTCTTCCATGTGGATTTCAACATGGTACTCTCTTTGTTTTCTTATTGGAAGTGGAATTCTTATGTCTAGTTTGAATTTCTAGGTGATGTTGGTGGTATATATCCTTCAGCTATTCAAGCAGCATTGAGGCGCCTGCTTTCTGCTGCTGCTCCTCCTGGAAGTTATGCGCTAGAAAATCGCAGGCAGTGTATGAAGGCAAGTGTTGGACACATGACATTTTGCTTTCTATTTTCTATTTTGATTTTATCTTCAGTCTTTTACCTTTTATGTTATTTTTCAGGTTTTGAGGCTTTGGCTGGAAAGAAGGATTCTTCCAGAATCTGTCATACGCCATCACATGAGGGAACTTGATTCACTTGGTGGTTCTTCTGCTGGGCCTTACGCTCGTCGTTCAGCAAGAACAGAAAGGTCTTTAGATGATCCTGTTAGGGACATGGAGGGTATGCTTGTCGACGAATATGGAAGGTTTGAATTTTTTGAAATGTGTGTTGCTTTTATAGCAGTTCTGAATTTCCTTTGAACATGTTTACTAATGCTTATTATTCTTGCAGCAATTCAAGTTTTCAGCTTCCAGGGTTTTGTATGCCTCGCATGCTCAAGGATGAAGATGAAGGAAGTGATTCTGATGGAGACAGTTTTGAGGCAGTGACTCCTGAACATCAGTGTGAAGCCTTGGAAGAACACGAGTCCATCCCTTCCATGGAAAAACATACACACATCTTGGAGGATGTTGATGGTGAGCTTGAAATGGAGGATGTGGCTCCTTCTAGTGAGATTGAAATGCACTCAAGTGGTGGCATTGTTAGAGAGAATGCTGGACAGAATACACAAGCTCAGAAAGTACATTGTTTTCCACAGTCCTATGCCCCACCACTTCCTCATGATCTCCCACCATCATCACCACCATTGCCATCATCTCCACCGCCACCACTGCCACTGCCACCACCGCCACTTGTTATTCGCCCTTCTTATGTAATGCATTACTCACCATAATGCTTTTATTTCTTGGTTCATGATGTTGATTAGTTTCCCAAAGTTAGGGGTCCATGCCTAAAACTATAAAGAATCAATTGTTAAGCCATTGTTTGTGATTTTCATCAAATTTGTAGGGTATGCAAGAGGATCTGAGACAACCTGTTGTTCAGCAGTCAATTGTAACTAGGACAACTTCATCAATTTCCAATGGAGTGGATTGTCATGCTCCAGAAGGTAGGGAGCAGATGCGGATGCAGACTTCTTGCACTACTCATCCTGTACGACCAATGAGAGATGTTCAACATCCTGATGGTCCAAGCTTCTACCACAAGCATTATCCTCTAAGACCACCACATCATCCATCCTCAAATCAGTTCTCTTATGTTGAACAGTCAAGCAATTATATGAGGTGTCGAAGAGGAAGTCCACCACCTTCCTACTCCCACAGATACTACTCTCCGCATGACGCTGAAGTTGGACACTATTATAATAACCATGAGAGAATGCAGCCAACTCCATATGAAATGAGTGAGCATTGGAGATGTCCCCCTTTTCATGGTAAGGTTCTTTATTACATGAGACTTAATTGTGATTTGAGAAGAAATAATGCTGCACTGTGGTGCTTATTCTAGCATCTTTACATTGTGAGATCATCCTTTGACTGCCCCAGGTCCACGGTATCCAGAAAAGTCCAAAGCTTCTTATGGATCAGGTCCATATGGTTGTCCCCCAAGAGAAACTAATAGATATTCGCATCATGAGTGGGAATTTCCCCCCCGAGGAACACACCATAGAAATTTTACTTCCTTTAAACCACCACCTTGTGAAGGTGGAGTTCCAGTAGCACATAGAGGTATGTTGCTTTACTATTAGATTTATATTCTAATGCAGAGTGTGAGAATATATATTCGTACCTGTGCTACTTTCTCCTTGGTTTTCTTGTTCGTTTAAATGTTGTGCTAATGATGTGGTTTCAAAAATTAAACGTTCCTAGGCAGCTTGGAATTGGTAGTCAATTTACTAGTATTATTGAAGCTGAAATCTCGTTTTTGTTTTAGCTCCAGGCATATGGCGGCCAAGATGAGCAACTATTACTTGCCTGCTTCAGGCACCGGTATGTTGTCTGCATGCCTAAACTTTGACATGTTATGGTTAGATGTTTCAACGGTTTTTCTAAATAGTGGGGTCGCCATTTGTGAAGATGATCCATCTTTTTTGGTGATTTCTTCGGCCTGTTCAAAAGTGAGTTGCATGCAATTCTAGCGAACATGAGAGGGCAAGTGTTCAAATAGATGTGAATGAAAATGGTGGACCGGGTTTTGTATTGTACATAGTTATTTTAGCAAAGCTAATGTAGAGGACGGCTACTCAATGGTACATACAGTCATAGAAATTTGAAGAGTTGTAATTTTTAACTCCAGGCAGTCAATATAATTGGTTCCATTTTTCACTTTTGGTATTGTAATTTTATTTATTATAAAAAGGAATGCTGTTACCATCATTCTGTTGTTTTCAGTTGTTTTAAGCTTTTCATTGTACTTCTCACTTATTTAGGTAAAGTGAAATATTGGAGGTGTTTTGGCAAAAAGTGAAATATTGGTGGCTTTTGGCAAATAATTTCTGCTGTTTTTTAACTTATCATGGACTAAAAATTAACTTTTTGACCATTTTAAAAAACTATTGATGTATTTAGTAAATAGCTTATTAGTTAGTTTATTTAACTTCAATAAGCAGATTTTTATAAGCTTTATAAGAGGAGTTTTTAGAATTAACTGTTTGTCCAATGACAGTATTACCTTCTATTTTATTCTACTTTTGTTTTGTGTTTTTAAATTTGACTTTTTTTTATCATACAATTATGTCGTGAAATTTGAAGAATATAATAACGGGTTAATTGAAATTTTTAATCTTTATTTACTTTTATAATATTAGTTTACATTTTTTGAATGGAATATTAGTTTATATTTAAAAATATCACAATATTAAGTTTTTTAACGTAAAGAGTTATATCAAATTAATATTTTTAGTATATAACTATTATATATTATATTTGTGTTATATTATAATTATAGATATTTTTAATTTATTAAATAATAAAATCTATACATACTTTATGAAAAATATTAATATTGTGTATTTCGTTGTATCATTCATATTAATAGAAAATTTACTGTTGGATGATGATGACGATTATTATTATTGTTATTATGTTATCAAAATTATAAACTTAATTTTTGTAAAATTAAATATCTAAATCTAAATTCTTATAAGAATATTTAACGAAATAATAAGAAATATAATATTTATATCCTTATAAATTTTTTTTAAAATCATTCATAAATTATTTTACACATTAACAGCTGATACTAAATATCTAATTTTATCAAACATTTTTACTAAACAGTTAATATTATTTATTAATCAAATCAATTAATAGAATCAGATAATAAAATACAATCTGCTTACCAAACTGGACAATTGTTCGGTTCCGCTCCAACCGAAGTTCCGATTGCCACCGAATATTCTTATGTACAGCTTTGCATCAAAATTATTTATTAGAGTGAGCTGTAACAAAATTAATGTAGTTACGCGCATTAAATGTTTTTGTTTGACAAGCCCAACTCTCTTCCCTTGCTTTTTCTTTGTTCTAGTTCTAGTTTGATTATTATTCATTTTTTTTATCAACTCAAAAGTCATGAAATTGTATTGAATTCGATATAATCATTATTAACACACGAAATTTGAAATAATAAAATACTCCCTCTGATTCATAATAAGAGTCGTTTTAGAAGGATTTGAATTATTCAAAATAAGTGTCGTTTGTGACTTTTTATGCATATTTATAATTTTACTTCCAAAATTACCCTT
>JAOSBM010000004.1:9091160-9101661 GCA_027568955.1 Erythroxylum tenue
ATTAATAAGGGTATATTAGATATTTCATTAACTTTCTTAAAAAGTGTGCATTTTTCTAAAACGACTTTTATTATAAAACGGGGGAGTATAAAAATAGATCATATCCAATTCCAGCGAATATACATAAACAGACAGGTCACAGGTGGTGGTGTTGGTGCTGCTGCTGTATAGCCTAGCCTTTGTTTTTGTTTTCAGCGAGAAGGATGGGGTCTTCTCCTTCTGTACCTCAGAAATCTATCCATGAATTCACTGTTAAGGTGTAGTTTCTCTATTCCGCTCCTTCCGTACTTCTTTTTTCTTAGGTAGTGCCAAGCGTGTGTGTGTGCTAACGTTTGTTTTTGGTGGGGGCAGGATAGCAGAGGTCAAGATGTAAACCTCAGCATTTACAAAGGAAGGGTTCTTCTTGTTGTTAATGTCGCTTCCAAATGGTTTTGTTTTTCTTCTTCCCTTCGCTTCTTTTCTTCTTCTTCTTCTTCTATAATTGGGGAATTCTCATGTGCTGCCTCGTTTGGAACAGTGGTTTCACGGAAACAAATTACACCCAGCTGACACAACTTTATCAAACATACAAGGATAAAGGTCTGTTCCTTTTCTTTCTTTTTTCTTTTTTCTTTTTTTTTTACTTACTTCCCGCTTCTCATTTTTCCCCGTTTTGTTTCCCACCTTAGGTACAGTTATTTTATTTTCATTTAGGAATCACCTTTATATAATTCTGCTTTTGTTCGTTTCATATTCCTTTTTTTAAACTCAATTATGTACGATGCTGGTGCTTATAGCTGTGATTAAATAGTCTTATATTGAATTGTTGATGTTGATTAAAATGAAAGAGCACTGAGATGCTAATATCTTTCAGAGTGCTTTACATATCTAATCTGCAAAGGAGTTAATGATCGAAACCTTCACATCAGTTTCAAAAGAGCTGTTGTGATCTGCTCCTTTAGCAGGATACAAGTTCCCGTTTAATACTAAAAACAGAGGGTTTTTCTACAAAACTAGATATTGATATGTTCCCAACTTTGTTCTTGCCATGTTTGATGTATGTACTATGCTGTTTTATTTTGCTGATAAGCAACTTAATTTATGCTGGATTGTTAGACCAGATAAAGCAAACTCACTTACCCTGCAAGTATCTTATCTAGGAGAATATGCCTAACCATCACTGTTTTTTTCCCACATATATTGCAAATTTCATTTTATAGTTGGTCATGTTTTTATCACTCCATGTATTGCTAATTGAGAATCCATGTTTTAATGGTTGGTATCAGGTCTTGAAATCTTAGCATTTCCATGCAACCAATTTTTGTATCAAGAACCTGGGACAAGTGAAGAGGCCAAGGAGTTTGCTTGTACAAGGTTCAAGGCTGAATATCCAGTTATGCAAAAGGTACAGAGCTTCTTTCAATTTAAATTGGAGTTAGGTAGTTTTCTTTTTGAATGCTTGATTTTCTTGCTAATCTGATTGACTATGACCAACGTTCGCCTGTGTGATTGTTTTAGTCAGATTTTGTTTGATTCCAATACATGGTCTTTTATTTGAATTCCCACCCCGCATACAACATCTCATTGTCAACGAATTTATCCTTTTGAAATTTATCATGAAAGCTTTAGTCGGCTAACAATTCGTCCTGTAACTTCTGTACAGATTCTCTACTATGTGATTGGTCCATATGTTTGACAAAGTAGTTAATGCATATTATGACTAGTTTAATAGTAATTTTATATTGCAGAAATGAAAGAGAGGGACAAAAAGATGACAGAACTATTCTTGTGTTTGGGTTTCTGAAGGTCAAAGGACATTTAATCATTTCAACTTGAGACTATAGTGATGATATTTCAGTATTAGGTTCTTTCCTGCTGTCATTAAAAGTTGACTCATTTCTTGTGATGTTCTCACTATAGTTCTTTCTACATGGAGCTCTGTCTCTCAGATATAATCATACCAGCATTCATAATTTTACTCTTCATGTCAACTTACTTTATTGTGAGGTTTTACATAACAAACCTACAGATTTTCTGATATCTTTATACCATTTCAACTCGTCCTCTAGCTTTTGGTTGACATGTATAGTTTCAAGTTTTATTGTGCTTGCTATGAAAAAAACTTAACCTTAAACTCCCAGTGGTTTTGGTGCTGAGATCAGATAGTGTGGTTTATAGGGCTTCTAATCATAAGGAAGTTATTTGTGTGGCTCACCAATTATTTTTCACTGCTTGCCTTTTGGTAAGAGGCATTTCCCATTCTAAGGAAGCTCTATTAATTCGGTGTATTCTGTTGAAGTTAGCTCTTAAAAGCATTTTGGTGTACATTTATCTCTGAACTTATGTGGAAGTTCCTGACTCTTTTTAAGCGTTCCTTTGCAAATTTCATGGATTGTGTTTCCTCGACCTCCTAGATTTTGATGTTGGACTGATTTTTCAATTCTGGCACTGCCTTATATAGTTTTTAACTTCCAAGTTTCTTGGGATGAGCTGTTTGAAACAATTATAAATGTTTTCAGTAGTTTGACTTAGCTTTCTGCTTTCAAAGTAGCAAGAAACATGGAGATGTAAAAAGAGCTTTTGGAGAATGGGAAAAGGAGAATATCTTGGTTAGAAAAGAAAATAAGAGAAACATCATTCGAGACAGTCATTTAGAGTATGATTAACGTAACTCCTTTGTCAGTTATCGTGCTTATGACTATGTTTCACTGCATCTCATGTGGTTATTATGTGCACTGTTTAGCACTGATGCACCCTCTATAATAATAAGTAATGCTTTCTACTCAGTTGACTAATTTTAGAGGCGTAATTCTGTTAAGGTACGTGTGAATGGGTCAAATGCAGCACCTATTTACCAGTTTCTCAAGGCAAATAAAGGTGGATGGTTTGGTGCTAGGATAAAATGGAATTTCACCAAGTTCTTGATCGACAAGGAAGGACACGTCATTGGTCGCTATGCCCCAACAACTAGTCCTTTGTCCATTGAGGTTTGTCTCATTATTTATCTATGTGTATATTCTGCGCTTCTGTATTCATGCTTCTGAACAAGCTTTCATGTTCACTTGAATTCTCATTCTTGTCTTGCTTCCTTCTTTGTGGGCACAGACCGATGTCAAGAAAGCTCTAGGAGAGGCATGAATCACAAAACTAAGCACATAAAACCTACAGAAATAGCAGTCCGCTTCATGTCAAGCTACTGATGTGTGAAATGTCATATTGATAGCTTAGAGATTAAGAGAAGTTGAAGTACTGTATTATACATAATTTTCATGTCTTGGAGATCTTTTTATGAATATTTCTGAATGCAACTTTCAGTTATCTTTATTTTATTAGGGTATTCCCTGATTGGTTGTTGGCTATTTATCTTAGCGGATCAGGATTTTCATGTCTATGATTAATGAAAGTAAATAGCAAGAACGCTATGATGACAATTTACAGGCTCCAAAATAGAAGAAAAAGAAGGGATGAGGTACTATGTTTTGAGTTGACTGTTTATCTTTTGGTTAAAGTTTTCTTTGGATATGGCAATGGTTACAATTAACTCGATTAATTGAACTCTAATAGTTTTTTATTTCTTTACAATTTTGAAGTATGGTTTACAAATCGAATTGAAAATTAAATTGATAAGAAAAAGCAGAGATGAGATACAATTAATATACAGTAAATATTGAATAAAATTAAAAAATTTAAAATAAGATTAAAAAACTTGTCTATGTGGGGGGAACTTCAAAGGAAGATGTTGTCTACAAATGTCTATTGAACTTTTGCCGAAGAATATCGTGAGCTGCATGTAAATGGAGAGAATAAGAAGGCATTGTTGGAAACGGAGACCACTTCATATTCTGATTTTGATGGCGCCACGTTTCATTAAATTTGTTGCTTATTTCTGTTGATTTACTAAATGGTTGAGGCCCACCTGTCTCTTCTGGAGCTTTCACTTCTCAAAATAAATTTACTAGCACTGTCTGTTACGTTTTAAATCACTTATTATTGTTTATTTTTAATAATAATTTATTTATTAAATTATTAAATGCTCATAAAATAAAGTAAGTATAAAATAACGAGAATAAATGATCTGCGGATGGTTCTATCCATTGTAAGGGTTTTTATTTTTTAATCAAGCATGTGAGCTTATATGTGTGTAATTATATATAAAGGCTATTATATAAAACTAGCCCAATTAATTAGAGTGGTCTAATATGATTATGATATTTTGAGCTTTAAACATCTATTTTAAATGTGGGCTTTATATATGTAAAAATTGGATATATAATTTATAGTTTTATGATGGATCAAACTAAAAATTAGATTAATGTTTTATCATAATAAAAGTGGTTATAATCTCTAACATGCGTGAAGGTAATCTGTGTTGGAAAGGTGTTTTTCAAAAGCTTCTAATCTTGATCGCGATGGTTGTTTTAACGTTGATTTACTTTTTGTTTTCGTGAAAAGGTTTTAATCTTTATCCAAAGTCTGTCATCTGTTTCTTAAAGCCTTAACCTTTCAATAAAGAGGAGAATCACCTTTATTTATTTTTGTTTTTTTAACCATAAGATAAAGACTAGAAATAATCCTAAAGCTTTAACATTGTGGAAAGTTTTAAACTTATACTTTTTAGTATGCATGTTACAGAATAATATTACGAAAAAAGAGTTTTGAGGTCTAAAATTTATAATTTTTGGTTTGATTTGTAAAATTTTGACCCAATTATCAATTTGAACTAATAGGATTGTCAGTGTTATAACATCAAGAAATTGAAACTATGACGCTTTTATACAACTTATACAAATTTGGGTATTTTAATTTCAGATTATGGTAATTTAAAGAAATATATAGCATTTGAAATTAAATTAATTGAAGCATCACGTTGCCAAATCAACCTCTCTTGTGAAAAATAATTTAACTTAGAATGTTAAAAGGTTTTGTGTGTATGTTCTTCATGCGAATATTGATTGGCCTAACGGAAAGTTAATATTTGGCCTAAATTGCATATACACTTGTGGTGGTAAATGTGTGGCAATTATTCGGTATATCATGTGAACATTAAATTGGTCCAAAGAAAGATTTATTGTTTGACATGCCTTATTGTCAGTGTTTGATCACTACACCAAAGTACCACTTACAAGTTAGTATTTCTGTCCAAAGACTAAATATTAATGTTGTGCTAGGTATCTTGTGATGGGGCCCTACCATCATCTGTATATAATTATTTGGTATATTATAGTGTTGTATATGTGAGTAATTAGATTTTGTTTGTTTTGTTCTCTATTTAGTTCTTGGTTCTGCTATAAATATCTCTGCTAGTGTTAATTCAATTCCTATGCTTAATGACACCAATTTTAAGTCATGGAAGGAGAACATTTTGATTGTTCTCAGAGTCATGGACTTAGATTTTGCTTTACGAGTCGATCAACCTGATCCACTTACTAGTGAGAGTATCTCTGATCAAAAGAGGGAGATGGAAAAGTGGGAAAGGCCAAATCGTATGAGCTTGATGATCATGAAACGTGCCATTCCAGAAGCTTTTCGGGACATTATGTCCGATCAGATTACTATGACTAAGGGTTTCCTTGACAATCTTAAGAAAAGATTTGCCAAAAATAAAAAGGCTGAAACAAGGACACTTTTGGCAAAACTTATCTTAATGAGGTAAGTACGAAAAGGAAATATAAGAGAGTACAGTATAGAAATGTCTCACATTGATTCAAAATTGAAAGCACTTGAGTTGGAATTATCCAAAGACTTGCTAATGCATCTGGTTTTGATATCTCTTCTGGCACAGTACAATCAAGTCAAGTTGAGTTATAACTGTTAAAAGGAGACATGGTCTCTTAATGAGCTCACCTCACACTGTGTCCAAGAAGAGGAAAGGTTGAAGCATGATAAAGTAGAAAGTGCTCACTTAGCCACAACATCTAAGGACAAAAGGAACAAAAGAAAGAAAACTAAGGAAGTTGCGGTTTCGGCAACATAAAAGAAACAACAAAAGGAAGAAAATCCAAAAGGCCGTTACTTCTGTGGAGCTAAAAGTCATGTAAAGAAGCAGTGTGTCAATTATCACGCATGGTGTGTAAAGAAAGGCATGATTCTTATTTTGGTTTGTTCTGAGGTTAATTTGACTTCGATACCTAGACATACATGGTGGTTAGATTTTGGTGCAACAACTCATATCAGTGTGTCTATACAGGGTTGTCTGAGTTGCCGAAAACCAAGTGATTGTGAAAGATACATCCATGTAGGTGACGGCAAGCCAGTAGAAGTCGAAGAAATAGGAACTTTTAGATTATTGTTAAGAACTGGATTTTATTTGGATTTAGTTGAGACTTTCATTGTACCGTCTTTTAGACGAAATTTGATTTCTATTTCTTCTTTGGACAAATCTGGTTATTGTTGTTTATTTGGAAATGGAATATTCAGTCTCTTTCAAAATTCAAATTTGGTTAGTGTTGGTTCTTTATCAGGTTACGATAATCCATATATACTTGACATTAATGCTTCATTTAATGAAGCTCTGCATATGGGTACACGAAGTTTAAAGCGCAAATTAACCGGCCAGAATTCTACCTCGTTGTGATACAAGAGATGAGGTCACATCTTTGAAAAGAGAATTGAGAGACTTGAGTCCAAAGGAATTCTCGATCCCCTTGATTTTACAGATTTTGCTACTTGTGTTAATTGCATTATGGGGAAACAAACAAATGTCAAGAGATTGGGTGCCAATATGGCTCAAACATCTTAGAACTTATCCATATGGATATTTGTGGGCCATTCCCTACGACTTCTTGGAATGGTCAATCGTATTTTATAACGTTCATAGACGACTTCTTGCAATATGACTACCTTTTTTCTCATCTATGACAAATCACTCTCTTTGTTCATGTTCAAAAACTTTAAGATTGATGCTGAGAACCAACTCAACAAAAGAATTAAAGTCGTCAGATCTGACCGTGGTGGCGAGTACTAAGGTAGATATGACGGATCAGGTCAACAACATTCAGGACCGTTTGCTAAATTCCTAGAGGAATGCATTATCGTTCCACAGTACATTATGTCGGGTTCGCCTAGCATGAATGGTGTTGCTGCAAGACGAAACAGAGCACTTAAGGATATGGTGAAGAGTATGATTCGTCATTCTACCTTGCAAGAATCACTCTGGAGAGAAGCACTAAAGACCGCAACATATTCACTCAACAAAGTTCCAACTAAAGCAACATATAAGACCCCTTATGAGCTTTGGATGGGAAAGAAGCCTATTTTAAAGTACTTGCACATTTAGGGATGTCCAGCTGAGGCAATGCCTTATAGGCCAAACGAAAAGAAACTAGACTCAAGGACTATCAATTGTTACTTTATTGGATATTCATAAAGATTCAAGGGTTATAAGTTTTATTATTCCACTACTAAGGAAAATTTTAAGATGGGAAATGCTTGGTTTTTTTAGGATGTTTAGTTTGCGGGGGGAGAAAGGATTAAGGAGTTTGTTTTTGAAGAGGAGCACGTTGAAATTCCTCTAATTGCTATTGACAATGATTAGGGTCAGATTTCCATTTCTGACATTGTTCAAGAAGCAATTCCGGATCAAGACAATGTTATGGAAACTCCTCCCTAAGTTCAACAACTTGTTCCAGAAGAACAAACTCTATAACCTCAAGAAACTATGCCATTAAGGAGATCCACTAGAGAGAGGAGAAGTGCAATTCCAGATAATTATGTTGTATTTCTTCAAGAACATGAAGTGGATATTGGTATAGTGGAAGATGATCCAATCAACTTTCATCAAGCCATAGAAAGTTCTAACTTTTAAAAGTGGATTGATACCATGAATGAAGAGATAAAGTTCATAAAGGACAATGATGTTTGGGACCTTGTACCATTTCCTAAAGGTGTGAAACCTATTGGTTGCAAATAGATATTTAAGACTAAAAGGGATTTGAAAGGCAATGTAGAATGGTACAAGGCTCATCTTGTCACAAAGGGCTTTATACAGAAAGAAGACATTGATTATAAAGAGACTTTCTCTCTAGTTTCTTTGAAAGACTCTTTCAGGATAATAATGGCGTTAGTGACATATTTTGATCTTGAGTTACATTAGATGAATGTTAAAAAAATGTTTCTCAATGGTGACATTGATGAGACGATTTATATGGTGTAGCCAGAAAACTTTGTGTCAGGAGATACAAAATAAATGGTTTGCAAACTAAAGAAATCCATCTATGGACTCAAGCAAGCATCTCGCCAATGGTATTACAAATTTCACCAAGTTATCATCTCGTTCGATTTTGAGATGAACTTAGCTAATGATTGTATATACTATAAGTTCAGTAGGAGTAAGTACATTTTTTTGGTTTTATACGTCGATGACATATTGCTTTCCACTAATGATATAGGCTTATTGTACGAAACCAAGAGATTTCTATCAAAGAAATTTGAAATGAAAGATATTGGTAACACCTCTTCTATTTTAGGGATTCAGATACATCGAAAATGCTCTCGAGGTATTCTTGGATTATCACAAAAAGCTATATCAAAAAGGTAATTAAAAGGTTTGGCAAGCAGGACTGTAAACCAGGTGGTACCCTTATGTCTAAGGGAGTTAAGTTCAGTTTAAGTCAACGCCCCAAGGATGACTTTGAAGCTAAGGAAATGTAGAAGATTCCTTATGCTTCGACCGTAGGAAGTCTAATGTATGCTTAGGTTTGTATGCATCCAGATATTGCATACATTGTTGGAATGCTAGGGAGATATCTAAGTAACCTGGGATTGGATCACTGGAAAGCAGCCAAACGGGTCACATGATACTTCTAGAGAACAAAAGATTATATGTTCACATGCAGAAAATCTGATAAGCTGGAAATCATTGGTTATTCTGATTCCAATTTTTGCTAGATGCCAAGATAGTAGGAGATCCACTTCGGGTTATACCTACCTACTTGCTGGAGGAGCTATTTCATGGAAGACTACTAAGTAGACACGTATAGCTTCTTTCACTATGGCAGTGGAATTTATAGCATTTTATGAGACATACAACCACGAGATATGGCTGCGAAACTTTGTCACGGGGTTACACATTGTGGACTCTATTAAAAGACAACTTAAGTTATTTTGTGACAATAATTCCACAGTGCTATATTCTAATAACAATAGGAGCTCGACAAAGTCGAAGCACATCGAAATCAAGTTCCTAATTGTTAAAGAGAGAGTTCAGAGTGGACAGTAGTCTACACAACACATTGGATCAAACTCCATGATTGTGGATCTACTTACTAAAGGAGTGCCACCCAAGGTCTTTCATGAGCACACTGCTCATATGGGTGTTGTATCTTTTCAAGATCTATAGTTTCAGTGGGAGTTTGTATTGTAGATGCTTTTCATATTAGACATTTTTCACTGTCATTTTGGATACAATTTTTCATTAATTTGTTCGAGGTTATTTTCAACTTTAAGATATTTGGTTTATTTTATCTATGAAGTTATTTAAGATTGATCTCACTAAAGCATAAAGTTGGACCAGTTGGAAATAAGCATGCTAAGATTACGTTGCTTATAATTTCCATACTACACATCCATGCTTGATTTATGGTTTTAGTTATATTAGCATAGGTGACCATTGATAGGTCTAGTTATGTTAAATGTAACGAAAGTCGCTTTGATCCTGTGTTGGTATGATTGATGGACCGGATTGTTTGGGGATGCATACAGTAATGATATCAAAATTTTGAGTACTCATAAGATTAATATACAATTTTAAGATAACACATATAGCCTAAGTAGAAGATTGTAAGGATTTTTAATCAAACTTATGGGCTTATATGTGCATAATTGTGTATAAAAGCTATTATATAAAGTTGAGCCCAATTATTTATTTAATTCTTGATGATTTGATACGAACGGATCCTGTCTTTAAAGGATTAAAACTCAACATTCATTACATGATTTGGGCATTTACCAACAAAAATTAGTATTAGAAGATTATTTGGGCAAATGAGGCTCCATGAAATAATCTAATTTTTCATGAAATTATTTGTATTAGTGAACGGACCACGCGCAGTGAAGAATTGCGGAGTTAGGTAACTTTTAAGAGTTTAGCTATGATCAGATTTTTAGGTAACTTTTACGAGTTTAGCTAACTCTGATCCTTACCTTAATGAAACAAGTATTCTGGATCAGATTTCCAACATTCTGGTGAATTGACCGTGGCCTGACTCAGAAAAGAAACCAACGCCAACATTCATATTGCTCCTCCGCTGATACTTTTTTATGGACATTTATTTGGATACCTTAAATGTTTGCCTGACTAACGTGTGCAGTGCATTAGACAGACACAGTAGTTGTACCCTTTCTCAATCATCTTTGTACCTTCTAGGCTTCTACATGTTATGAATATCGTACCGGGTACGGTATCGGATTGGACTCTGGAACGGAACTATACCGGTACCTGTCAGTATCGGGTACCGTTTCGGGATATTTTTTAAATTTATAAAATAGTCCCTAAACTTTTTAAAAATTACAAAATAGTCCATAT
>JAOSBM010000004.1:9112271-9125019 GCA_027568955.1 Erythroxylum tenue
AATTATGAATAATTTAATTTAATCCAATTTTATAATATAATAAAATAAATAATTATTAATAAATACAATTAGATTTAAAATATCTTCAAAATATATAAATTTCAATTAAATTTTGAATAAATAATTTAAACAAAATTTAATTTTAAACAAAATTTAATTTTTAAATTAGTTATTAAAAATAAATAATTTTATTGATAATTTATTAATAAATATTATATAAGAAATTAAAATAAATTTAATTAATTAAAAAATAATTTATCGTTAAGTTTTATCTAATATGTAATTATCATCAATAATAAAAAATATAACTACATTGGTATTAACAACCAAGCAAGTTTTTGCTTTTATTTAAAAGAAAAATAGAAACTAAAAATAGAAAAAAAAATTAAAAATTACAATAGAAAAACAGAAGTAGAACCAAATGGCTCCTTAGTTAACTCACTCTTTTATTTGAAAAACACCATCCCATATTGTAACTAACTACCTTATCTTTTTATCTTTTTTCTTTTCTTTTCCCTTCATGTTATAAGTCCATTAGCACTCACCTTCTCTTTAGTTAATCCCTATGTTTTAGAATTTTTATTATAAATATGTGATTCATTCAAACTTTTTAAGAATGTGATTGCTTCATTTTTTTCAAAGTTAACTACTTTATTCTATCATTATTTTTGAAATTTTGGAGCATCTAAAATTATACATTCTTTTTTGAAATTGATTGTTGGATATTGCAATTTTACTTATATTTTTTATAATTCCAACTCTAATTTTTGAAATTTTGGAGCATCTAAAATTATACATTCTTTTTTGAAATTGATTGTTGGATATTGCAATTTTACTTATATTTTTTATAATTCCAACTCTAATTTTGTCATTACTTCCTCATGTTACTTTAATTAAAAATTTTAACTTGGACATAATAATGAAATTAGGGATTTTTTAAATTAGACACGATTAGGGATGTTCTTATCAAAACTAACCTTTTAAATAATTGTTTTGATTATTTAAATATTTAATAGCACTCTTTCTTAAACAAGTGTATCAACCTTGATCAAATTAGTTTTGATATTTTAACTAAGTTAGCATGATACATGACACCTTATATTTTTTCGTTTTTAGATAAACAATTTCTTTTTGGTGATTCCAGAAATGGCGAGAAAGATTTTTTATATTATATTTAAGGGGAGTGACTTTTATATGAGTGACAACTTCTATATTATGATATTTTTATGCTTGAGTAAATTTTTTTTATCTATATATATGGATAATTCTGTGAATATCTCTTTTGTTATTGATATTGAATTATGATTTATACATTAATTAGGGGAAGCTAATTATTACATTGATATTGATAGTTGGTTGTACACTTAATTTTTTTACTGCTCTCTAATATTGCAAATATTTGTCATTATAAAAAAGAAAGAGATTGTTGAACCAAGGAATGTTCTAATTGATGTTTTGATAATAACAAAATATAAGTACAATTAATGGATTTGTTATTTTGATGAGGAAGAAAATGAGAACAAGATATAAACTCAAGAAGATAATTTATGACGTGAATAAAAGAAAAGATAAAATTTGCAACTTACAAAGTGAAGACCAAGTTGAGAATAAAACCTGAATAAAGAACATCAAGGTCATTCTTTAGTTTTTAATGCTAATTGTAATGTCATTTAGTCATTTTGATGTTTTAAAAGACTCTCTATGCATAAACATTTCATATTAATTTATGGCATGAGTTTTTTCATTTATCAAGAGACATTAAAGCCTTTGGTTTTAATAGAAAAGTGTCTTGATCTTTCAAACACTCTTTAGGGAATATTTTGGGTGTTTAAATCATAATTGCATTAAACAAATTGGGTTTGAGCATTTAAAGTTGTTAAAATCATATTTTTGGGTGAATTGATCAACTATGGATTAGTGGTTGACCAATATAAATTAAATTTATCAAATTTGACATACAGAGATTTTATAATAATATTGTTGGTCGACCAATATTTCAATGGCTAGTGAATATGCAAATTCAATGCTGACTTGTTGATCAATATGCTGTACTAGTAGACTATTACTTTAGAACTAGCCATTGTAATGACTAGTTTTTGGCTTCAATGGCTAGTAAGGGTCTAGAAACGTAAAAAAAAAATTTCTCATTGGTTTTAGTATCAAGAAACAATTGGGTATTTTTCACACACATTTTGCAGTGATTTTTAATCATTTGAGTATCATTCTCTCATATTTGTATGAGCGAGTCTCTTTGTAATTATCAAGTGATAATGTGAGTTATTTTAAGTTGTAAGATTTAGTTAGGACATTATATTACTATACATGGGGTGTTTCAAGTAGGATCACTATAAAAAATTTGACTTTTGGCTATGGAAAAAACACAGTTAAGTGTCTCAAAGTGTCGCTTATAATTATTTACTATAAAAAATCATAGACAAAAATATTTCGTAGCTAGCATTAACAAAACGTAGTTAAAAATAGAATATTGGCAGGGAAAAATTTGACGGCAAATGAATGACTAAAAATAAAATGTATCTAATAATTTTTGGCCATGATTTCATCTTCGTAGCTAAATACTATTCGCTACAATTTTTATAACATAGCTAAATATTATCAGCTATGATTTATGTAACGTAGCCAAATATTTTTAGCTATGTTTTCAGAAATGTAGCCAAAATTTTATTTTCTACGTTTTTCACAATGTAGCCAAATGTTGTTTGCTATGTTTTTAATAATGTGATATATTATTTGTTACATTTTTAATCCATCATATTGAATAATTTATTTTGTATATAATGTATCGATATATTATTTATTGTGAATTTATTATAAAATCAAACCGATAAAAATATTATTAATTGAAAATATCAAACATTCTTTATATAAAGTAAAATTATATAAATATCATTAAATTATACCAACAAAAAAATAACGTTAAAGGATGATTTTTTGTTCCTATACAAGATATTAATGATAACTTTAATAATTCTTATAAACTGAACAATAAATAAAGAGATCAGTTTGTGCTTAGATTACAAAAATATTAGATCATAACTCGAACAACTATGTCGATGAACCTGTAATCATCCAAAAAGTTTAGTTAAAATTAACTAAAAATATTGTGAGTATTGATACAATAAATATCAGGTTCTAATTAAAGCAAACATGACATAACTTTATCATTCATAACATAATCACTCATTAGTTGCATCTTCACCCACTATGTAATCCGAGAAAAAAATTATTAAATTAAAATTATAGTATACATAGGAATTGAAAGAAAAAAGTATACGAGATAGAGTTAATACCCTTCACTTTCCTCTTCATTTCTATCATAATTAGGGCCAAGTAATCTTTGAATAACATATCATACTTTGCTAATTTTGTTCGATTTTCTTGTCCCCTCATTACTTCAACTTATAATGGAACCTTAAGCTTGTTGTTTTCCTCTTGAAGGTGTTTAATGATTGTTTTATATGTTGAGGTTGAAACATTTGACTTCGGGCCATAGCCAAGACCTTTCAGATAGCCAGAATGTGTACCAAGTATTGTATCACAAATGTCTTCTTCAATGAGCTCATTCCCTTCAAAGATAGATTTTTCTAATAACTTTTACATCTTATTCTAAAATTAAGAAAATAAAATCAATATTCAATCAAGATATTACTACTTAATACACATTAATAAATGAACAAAAATATTGAACAAACTTTTATACTTACATAGTTGTTTTCTGCTTCTTCTGACACCCATCTTTTACATTTATTATAATAAGTGACTTTATATAGTGTGATCCTATCACACTCTTGTCCATGTAGCACCTTCTCACTTTGTTTTATGAAACAAAAATACAATGTACAATAAATAATGTAGTGTTTATTGATATAAGTGTAACTTGCAAACAAAGATCTTACATATTCATTTCTAATAACTACAAATGATTTTGACCCTTGATTATAAGGTGTTTTCATTTTTTCTCTCCTAACCTTTGCCTTTTTTACAATTTTCCTAAATCAAGAAAAAAAGATAACATAATTGTTAAATCATCTACAAAATTAATGAAAGTAAATGTAAAGGCAAAGAAAACAAACCTGAACATTCGGTTCAACCCAATAATCACACAAACTATTCCTATTTTCTTTAGACATTCGTTTAGGAATATATCTTCATGCCTTTGCATTAGAGGAAAAGATTTATAATACTTATGCAACTTGAAACGACGATCCTTGGTCCTTTGTTTCAAAAATGAAGTAACACAGTTTTAAAACATCTGAGTTCTTAATATCCACAATATTCAATTTCAACCATGAACAATAAGTAAAGGTGTAATTAATCTTAAAATCATTTAAACAATATTTCATGTAATTAAGTATTTTGAAAAATTAACACAACTTTATCCAAAGCATTTTCAAGCAAATTTTCTTCCTTCAAGTCCTTAACATATTTTAGGCAAAGTAATTATGTTCTTACCAACTTATGCATATTAGATCTTGTCTACAAGAAGACCTTGTTGAGTATCAATCTGTATTAATAACTTGCAATTCAATGCAACATTCATTCTTCGCAACAAATCAATAATGATAAGAAAATATTATAATATACAAATATATATTTGAGCATAAGTCTAGTTGAAGGTGTTAAAAATTAACAAACTTGCACTAGTTACTTCATTATTGTTTGAGGCAGAATGAAGTTGTGTATGACTTAAAGGCAGAATATTATTATTGCTTTGTTGTAACAATGTACTAGAACAAGCTTTATTTCTTATGGTTAAAACAAGAATAAGATAAGAAAAAGTATATATATTCTGCCTTCAAACAACAATGAAATTATTCACGCAAGTTTAAAATTTCTATACCTTCAAGTGATATCATACTCTGTTTTTAACAATAGGAAATAGAGCATGATATTTCCTATTGCTATTGCTAAAAAAAGAATATGATATCACTTAAAGGTATAGAAATTTTAAACATGCGTGAATAATTTCATTGTTGTTTAAAGTAGAATGTTGTTGTTGGCTAAGAATTGAATTTATGGCACCAATTGATTGATCTAGTTGAAGTTGCACATCCCTCTATTCTATAATTTTGATAGCTGCCACCTTTTTCCTTTTTTTTTTTCTACTAGGTGCCATTATGTTGGATACTATAAGAAAAAAATACATAAATGTTACTAACATTACATTTGAGACAATATAAGGAGCACTTTCATGATACATTCAATCATCATAATCAAGATACATTCAATCATCAACATTAATCACATTAACAACATGAATGTTACCAACATTACATTTGAGACAATAGAAAGAGCACTTTTATGACTTATTCAATCATCATAATCAAGATACATTCAATCATCAATATTAATGTCATTAACAACATAAATGTTACCAACATTATGTTTGAGACAATAGACCATGCACTTTCATGATACATTTAATCATCATAATCAAGATACATTAAATCATCAACATTAATCGCATTAACAACACAAATCATCAATATTAATCATATTATCATCATAAATGTTACCAACATTAGGTTTGAGACAATAGAAAGAGCACTTTCATGATACATTCAATCATTATAATTAAGATAAATCATTAACATTAATTACATTAACAACATAAATAATACCAACATTAATGGTAAACCCACTGTACAAGGCTCCCTACTTTGCAAAGGTTGAGGAGGGTCATTAATTGTATGCAACCTTCCTTTTGCATTTTTACAAAGATGTTATTTTTGTGACTCGAAATAATGCTTTTATAATGAGACAATCGAAAGAGCACCTTTATGGTACCTTTAATCATAATAATCAAGATAGTCATAATCATCATCACTAATTGCATTATGATTCAACTCTTCATCGCTATTATATTTGGCAAAGTATCATCATTTTCATATAATTCATCCTCAATATAGTCTTCATCTCTTTCTACGACAATATTGCCTTATACTTTAGTTGTTTCTAGTATATTGGGATCAACATTTCTCTTATAGAATGATGATATATCCTCATCTTCTACTTATAGAATGATGATATATCCTCATCTTCTATTTTGAGAGCTACATTATTTAGTTGCGATTCAATCTCTTAATATACTTCATCACCATCTTCACCTATTGGACCATTTCCCTTTCACCCATTGATATACTTCATCACCATCATCACCATAATTTTGACTACTAAGTTGACTATCACGCTCTTTTTTGGAAATGTAACTCCACTAACAATGCAATTTGTATATTTTTCCCATAGATATGAGGCCCACATGCCAAAGCATATAATGCTATCATCGCTTCTAGCAATTTACAGTTATGTAAACGTATCATCTATAAAAAATATAATTAAAAGATAATGTTGTACTCTCACCTATAATGTTCATTTGTTCATACTATTGCATGAATAACTTACTTGATTCTTAGACCATGATGGGAAGTTTATCTTATGTTTTTCTTCAACATTAACCTTACCTTTGGTTCTAATACCATCTTTATCCTAGCTATTTAAAAAATTAAATTGATGTAAAAAAAATAGAGGTTGAATGCTAAATTTGAATATGAAATAATAAATGAGAAGTAATATACATAATCCATATATAAATCAACTTTCTCACAATTGTTCAAATATACCAATGCACAATTTCAAGTTCATGTTTAGTAGCTCCACATATTTTCCTATTCTAAGTGACTTTATTTTTGGAGAAAACTAACAAGCCACCATTTTGATCCAAATCAAAGTTATATTCTTTTTTGTTAAATCTTGTCTCCATATCGTTTTAGTACATAGAACAAATGTCAAGCATTTATTTGATACATAAACCTTTGTAATAGAGCCTTTAGGTTGAGCTCTATTATGTACGTAATGCTTAAGAGAGCCTAAAGACCTAAAAAATATAAAGCATTAGCATTTGTTACTAAATAATAATTGAAGACAATAATGTAGAAGTGAATATAAATTACCTTTCAATTGGGAACATCCATTGAAATTGAACTGTTCCATAAAAGTTTGCCTCTTATGGTAAATGAATTGCCAAATGCACCATAACAACAAAGAATGATGGTCGGAAAACTCTATAACATTAAAGAATGATGGAGGGAAAACTAGTTCAAGCTTATAAAGAATAAAAAAACCATGTCTCCTTCCATTTAAGTTCTTCTATTATTTTGTTTTATAATATAATTACTTAAAAAATAACCCAATTGTGCCAAAGTTACAAATGCTTCCTTCGACAAACACCCACGTATTCTAACATGAAGTAATCATTGTAGAACTATATGACAACCATGACTTTTCAACCTGAAAACTTTTCATTCAGTAGTATTGACACAACAGGCTATATTAGATGCATACCCATTAAGAAACTTAAATGATTTAGGAAATCGAAAAACAGTTTGTTTCTTCTTTTTTGACATACTGTCACATGTAGGTGGAATCATACATGACCCATCATATGTCATTTTCAAATGCAAATATTTTCTTATATTCATGTCTTCCAAGCTAATCTAGCCTTAAATGTGTCTTTCGATTTGTCATCAATTCCTATCAAAGCACTTAAAATATTCTCATAAATGTTTTTTTAATATGCATTACATCAAGATTACAATATGACAAATTGAAAATATGCTTTTCTATTCTAATTAAGATCAAGAAAAGTTCGCTTCCGCTTTCTATTGCTTAGGTCTTTGTTAGGTGTAAACTATTGAAAATGTGATAGTTGATCAAGCACACCATCATCTGACAAGTGCAAAGGAGCTTCACTATGTTCTACTTTGCCATTAAACAATTTGCTTCTTGACCATTTATAAGTAACGATGATGTCCTATATAACATATTTTACTTTGTTTCCACATTGAATGAATTTGATGGTTACATGTAGGACATGCCGTATACCCTTTATTACTCCATCTAGAAAAATTTCCATATATTGGAAAACCATTTATAGTCTACAAAAGAGTCACATGCTTTCTAAAATTTTCACCTTCAACAACATCATAAGTTTCTAATTCAACCTTCTAGAGAAGTTTTAAATCATCAATTAGTGGTTGTATGTATACATTGATATCCTTATCAGGAGCGGTAGGTCCTATAATAAGTAAATACAATAACAAAAAAGGCTTCTTCATGCACTTCCACAGGGGTAAATTTTATGGCACAAGAATTACTGGCCACATGCTATAAGAAGTACTTATATTACCAAATGAACTTTACGACAATCCTTTTCAAACAACGGAACTTACCATCAAGGTCTTTCCATGCCTTTGATTATGCTGGATGATCCATAATGTTATCATCAATGTGTTTCTTTTTATGTCACCTTATATCTATGACTATTTTTTTTTCATAAAAAGCCTTTGTATTTGTGATTTAATAAGGAAGCATCTCAAGATTTTATGATGTATCTTTTCTCCTTTTTCATCATCCACTTTCCACCTTGATGCACCACAAATACCACCTTGATGCACCACAAATAGGACATTCTTAAAAATCTTTAATGTTCTTCCAAAAGATAGCACACTCATAATTATAAACATATATTGATATATATCCTAATCCAAGGCCCCTTAACAATTTTTTTGCTTCATAGTAAGGTTTAGGAAATTTGCAGCTGATTGATAATGCATCATTAAGCGGCTTAATCAACATGTCAAAAGATTTGTTACTCCACCAATTACATACCTTCAAGTGCAACAACTTGACAACAAAAGATAGATGTGAGAAATTAGAACACCCTGGATATAATTCTTCTTGAACAAGTTTCAATAAATTATCAAAATTATCTTTAATAATTCTATCAAATGTATTAGGCAAAGTATTATCATTCATAGTCTGCATATAATTGTCCACATCTTCTAATATTTCTCCAATCCTATCATCTACGTCATCATTAATATCATTATCATCTACGTCATTATTGTTATCACCATCATCACCTGTATTAACAGTTTTAGCATTACTTGTTTTAGAACGTCTTCCATATTAAATCCATATAGTATAGAGTGATTATTTGCTATATCTTGACTTTGATTGCAGAAATTTAAGAAATCTATACATGGACAATGAATTTCACATTCTAAACACATTTGATCTTTTACAAATTTCATAAAAGTTTTCACTCCTTCTAAGTATTAACCGGACCATTTCCAATGAGTCATCCTTTTCCTTATAGCTATACAATTATAAGTAAATTAATAAATGCAATTTAAGTTGTAAATAACATAGTGGTAAATCAAAATTGACATACCAATTTTGAATTCTACCAAAGAATGCAATTAGTTAACAAAATATGACAAACCCTATAATAAGATATATGACAACATAAGGTTTTGCCGTTAAGAAATATGAGATCGTTTAGAATAAAAAGCATGGACCCATCTCCAAAACCCAGTTGCACATTCACTTTTATAGAACAAGATCATGAAAGCCACTTCTAAATATGTCCTAACTAGTTTGCAATAATGTTAATAAAGTGTTTAGGCATGCATCTACAATCCATGTATCTAAGATTTACTCAAACTTTCAAAAGAATTCAAGCAGTGGGTTTTAAACATACCTCTAAATTTCGAAGCAAGAACTGTAAGATTTGATTCGATGAGTACTTTCGATGTTATGAGCTTCAGCACCTCCTGTTAGACTGCATTTGTAATTAAAGTATTAATATCACAAAAGCTAAAAAGATAACAAGAGAATGAAAATGGAAAGTTAAAAATTTGCAATTTGAGTGCCATACATTCCGCTTGTCTTTTAGGTATGACGTCTAGTAGAGTATTCAACTTCTATATACTGTTATATAAAACTCCTTTAGAAAAATATATTCACAAGGCCAAAGGGGATGTTAACTTTAGGCCTATAATCCATCACCATGCTTAAACTGATAAAAGAAATTTACTTACAAAAGCACAAAAGACCTAGCCTTTGATGCCAATATAGTAAACAACATAGTAAACAAGTCAATCGAGCTTACTCTGGCAAATCTGTTATTACTAATACGGATGGTAATAATTCTGTTTTTGGTGCTATGATTGAGACACTGCATGATCCCAATTGGTACCGTAATACTGGAGCTATTATTAATACGGATGGTAAGAATTCTGTTTTTGGTGCTATGATTGAAACACCACATGATCCCAATTGGTACGCTGATACTGGAGCTACTTACCACCTTACACCAAGTTCCTGTAACCTTCAGCACAAGGCTCCTTATAAGGGTTCTGAGTGTGTACATATAGGCAGTGAAGCAGGTTTATCTATCAAACACATTTGTCACTCTATTATTTATTCTCCATCTCTTTTTAATCACTCACTATCTCTGTCAAACATTTTACATGTTCCATCCATTACTAAAAACTTAGTTAGCATCTCTAAATTTGTCAAAGAAAATAAATATTACTTTGAATTTCACCCTATTTTTTGCTTTGAGACAGCTCAAGTTTCAAAGAAATTTCTTTTACAAGAGACTCTTAAAAATGGGCTTTACACTTTCAACCAATTCCAAGTGAGTTATCTCTCTCTACTCCATTTAACTTAAGCCATTAACACATTATAATCCAACCTTTGTCTTCATCTGTTGCATGTTCAGAGCAGCCTTTATCTACTGCTATATTGTAACACCCACTATCTGATTTACCCGGTACACCGAAAAAAAATCGATATTTGAGACTAATGTCATTAAAACTAGGACAGTGAATCATAATTTTTGGTGACATCAAATTAATGATGTTTGACATTTTTCGGTTGTCACGTGAAATTGTACAAACGGATTTTAAAGAACCAGTACAAGAGGGGCATTTTTGTAAATAATGAACAAAGTGGCTTATAAAAGAAGCTAAGTACAAATAAGACAAAACTCTTATTTTCCTCCTCCCTCATGTGGCTGAATCATAGAAGCTCCTCTTTCAAAATTTTCAAGCTTTGTAACAAGAATGTGAAGGAGAATCAAGCCAATCAGTCGATACAAAATGTTAAGCCTTGATCCCGACACTTGATTCTATCAATTGGAATTTAGTTTCTCACTTTCTTTTGCTATAGCTATAAAACCCACTTAATGAAATTTATGGGTTTGATGACAGATTCTCATTCTTTGATGTCTAATGACAAATTAACATGAGGAAATTTTCATTTTTTATGATGATTTGGGCCTAAACCAAAACCTTCAAAGCTGCCAAGGGAGGCAAATTCGTAGGTCCTTATACATTTTTTGAGCTATTGTGTGAATTTGGAGAAACTCAAAACTTGAAAGTTGTGGATATAGGTATCTATTGTTTCCCTGAATTTGTTTATGAATTTAGGGTGAGCCAAGCAAATGAGATATAAGTCCCGAATTCAAACTGGTTTGGAATACCAGCGGGATTGAAACACGAAATGAAAGTTAATTGGTTGAGGACTTTAGATTCAGAATTGGATGATGAGTTGTATTATGAAATGCTCGAAAATGTGTCATCTAAGTGCTGTATAAAGTGAATTTTAATTGAATGAGTATCCTGTGAGATATGGCTAAATAAGTGAAGGGTATTACTGACCTTAGTGACACAGAAGAGAACAGAAACAGGATAGCATTATAAAAATCACAATAAATCCAAATTACATCATTTTTAGGCCATCTTTGGATATGTGATAGCCATATTAGTCTATTGAAAATGTCAATTTGAATCACCTCAATAGGATAAGAAATGAATAAGTGATAATGATTTTAGTCAGGAAGGGTCCAAATCATGACAGAATATTAAGGCTGACTGTAAATGGGATATTTGGAAGCCTTAATGACCGAATTAGAAAATGGTCATAAAAGAAAAAAAGTGAATTTATGTGTTAACTAGAGGTATGAAAATTTTGAAAAACATTGGACCTATGTAGAAAAAGTTATGCCTTCGTGAATGAGACCAACGCGGATGAATCAGTGAAACTGAATAGGTTCAAGTATGATTAAGCTAATCAAGACATAAAGAATCAGGTACTCGAAATTCTGAGTTAATTTTGGACATAATGAAGTCCTTGAAATTAAAATTTAGATTGAAACCAATTTGACCATTATAGAAGAAAATATAAATTTATAATGATATATGTTAAGAAATGAGATTTATGTAAGAATGACTAATGCAGGTATATGTAATTTTTATGCATGTTACCCAATAGCTTGTGAAAGTAGACGAGGAATAGAACTAGAAGTTGTACCTAGTACCTCTCAAGTTCAAGAAAAATAGAAAAGAGATCAGAACCCCTAAGATATTTGAGGTGAGTATTATCATGCTACCGTACTTGTGTAGTAATCTTTTTTTTAATCTTACGGCTTATTGAATTGTTCTCGAATCCGTATGACTTATTTGATATATGAATCCATGTGATTGAGTCTAGCATGTTGTATGCCAGATTGACCAGATGATATTTAGATTCTTTGCATCTGCTAGTTTCCTTGTTATGTTGAACCTATTAATTGCAATTCTTTGATGAATCATGTTTTTCTTGTTAGCCATGATTGATGAGTTCATAGGATACCCAATTGATGGAGTATATTATCAGACCATGTGCACATAGGTAACCCGCCAGTAATGGGTTAGATCCGGGTCCTACCTAGAGAGGGCAGGCCTCCAGGGCAAGGTTAGGCCAACCTTATCTAGAATTAGAAAAGGGGAGATACGCCGTATTAACATGCCTCTGGCTCTTCCTAAGAAATTCATAAAATCAGAACTCAAAAATGAGAAAGCTCAGAATTAGAAATCCTATAGAACTCTACCAAAGAAAGAAC
>JAOSBM010000004.1:9134455-9144604 GCA_027568955.1 Erythroxylum tenue
ACTGTATAATATATCAATATGGACTATTTTGTAATTTTTAAAAATTTTAGGGACTATTTTATAAATTTAAAAAATTTTCCGAAACGGTACCCGATACCTACTGGTACCGGTACAATTTTGTTCCAGAGCTTAATCCGATACCAAGCCCGGTACAGTATTCATAACATTGGTCATAACAAACACTGGAATGTTTAATTTCTCAATAAGAACATGTAAAATGAAGTTATGAAGCTCTTATATCAATCATTACCACCACTTTAACTCCCTCTATCGATCCTTTCAAATTTAAAGTTCATGATGATGTCAAACCCGTAATCAAATACAATAATAACTCAATCCCTTCTAGGACTATCATCTCCTTATCTAATGCACTTATGTTATTAGATCCTCCATCGCCATCATCCTCTTTTCCCACAGTCATTACATGTGATTCTCGATTTTTACATTAATATCCTAGATACCACTTCTTATCATACTGATAACATAATACCTTATCTCTCTATATTTGGGCTTTGACAACAGATAATTTCTTATATCAAGAAGAAGTGGAAGAGGAGGAAGTAGAGGTGATAGGTTTTAGTTTAGGTCTATTGATATAGGATGAACTAGAGAGAGACGATTAATATTTGATAGATAGTTTAGTGTTTGAGGTGTTAAGGTTTAATATATTGAGGTTAGGTGGGTTTGAGCTCATTGGGCTGTTTATTTTAGTAGGGTCTAAGAGAATATTTTCTGGTCTGGTTTATATGTGATTGAAGGGAGCTCTGAATGTTAAGTTGAGTAGGGCAAATATTAGTTAGTTTTTCTTTTCAAATTAAGCTGCCACATGTATTGTTTCCTTCAAATATCTTTAGATTTAACATAAACAATTCAACTTTAATCTTCTCTTCTAACTCATTCACAATCACTACTGTCATTGTTAGTTCTTCAAATTTACTTGCAACCATTGCTAGTATCTTGAATTGTATATAATACTAGGCAATAGTTTCAGTATGTTGGAGAAAAACCTACTGAGGATTGACCCATCTTTTGGCCTCAAAAATCTCTACAATATTATGATTTTTAGTTCCTCTTAAGAAGAAGAGGACTTTTCTCTTTCTTTGAATCAAAGTGATGCCTATGCTTCTTCCTTAAAACAAATGCTTACTGCCTTTAGTTTTTCAGCATTTGTCAGCTTGTTGACAGATAAGCAACACTTAGCCATGAATATCCATGAGTTTAGATCCTTTCCCCTAAGCGTAGGAAGATCTAACTTCGTTAGTTGTCGCTCCTCCTCTATTATTTTTTCTATTAACACTTTAGTATCTGTTTTGGCTGTCGAGACTGACTCCACCCTAGAATGGGTATAACTGGACTCTACATGGGCATTACTCCACACCCTATGGTTCTTAAGAATCATGTAAAATGAATCTTCCAATCTTTAGGACAAACCAACCATCAAGCTATTAAACTCTATCCTTCTTTCTACCATTTCCTTCTTTATGGCCGACAACTATTGTAACTCACTTTCTATTTGTTCCAATCAAGTCTTAGTTCTAATAATGGCATCAACTGTAAAACATTGAAGCTCTAATACCAAAATGATGGAAACTTACTACTATAACTATAAATAAGGTAGAAATAGGGAAGTGACGGTAAGGAATAGAGAGAAAATGGGAAGGGAACCTATAGGAGGTGATTGTATTCTTGATGACAAAGAAAATGATATCTTTTGAGAGGTTATCTCTAAAACAAAATCGCAAATCTGACATCCCTCCTTACTTCACTTACCTCTTCTAAATAATACATTCTATGCTAACAAAAATAACAAACTTTGTCACATCACCATATTCTACAAGGTGATCAATTGTACTAGTAGAATAAGATACTAACAAAATATAAAAGACCCAAAAATCATAACAATAAGACTTAAAATATGTAAACCAACAAGCCTACAATTTTGTAACCAATAAAACATTCTTCCAACCTTTAAAATATACTATCAACCTTGAGCTATCTAATTTTTGCTATTCTTTTAATGTCTATGATACATAAATTTAACTTGGAGCCTACCAGTTTGTGATGTTATTTAACTTTAATATAGTGAAATTTCCTTTTAAGTTACTAAATTATATTGGGATAACCAATCTTAAAGTGTCCAATCTTTTAGGATATTTTCAATTTTGTGCCCAAGTTTCTTTTAAATTTTTAATTAAATGATCAACCTTATAAGATCTTAATAATTCAGTTTAAGACGTTATTTTAGGACATCTACAAGTTATGAAGAGAAAAGATTTTGTTAGTCAAATTAGAAAATTACTAACGGAATTAAGTTTTGAACTAAATTGTCAAAACTTTAAAAGGTTCGTTACTTAATTGAATAATTTTGAAGCTTGGACACTAAATTGAAAAAAAAACTCAAAAGGTTGGAGACTTTAACATTAGTTATCCCAACAATATTCTTTAATTTAAAAACAGACCATTCTACCATTCTAGAAATTGTCTTCTCTCCCATCCTTATTTGGTTATCATTGAGGACATCAGGTGTCTTTTGCGAAGGGATTGAGTTTGTTGTATTAGTTATATTTTTAGAGAGGAGAATCAATTTGATGACTTCTTTATATTGGTGGTTAGTGTGTGCCAGAGATTCACCAACTTTTGCAAAATGATGTTTGTTATGTTTCTTTTATGAGGACATTGGCCTTTTGTTTTTTCTATTTCCAATTCACCGCAAAAAAAAAAAAAAAAGTTTTCTCGTGTTACTTTGTATGCCATGGGGTTGGAATGGTTGAATAATATTTGGGCCTTTGTACGAGGTGAAATTTCAAAGATGCTTTGAAATCTCAAGTATTTTAAAATTTTGGTATTGATTTAACTTTTAAGCAAGTAAAATATAGTATTAAATGATTATAATTTATAAATTATTAAGAAATAAGTTATTTTAATTAGCTGAAACCCAATAATTGAAATGCACTTTTCATGCCTTCATTAACAACAATTTCACATAAATCTCGATTCCCAAATCGCAGTGGCCAGTAAGGCGTAAAGAAATAACCTAGAAAACATGTGGCTGTATGGGATTTCACATAAATCTCGCTCTTGTTTTATGCCATTTATGATGTTATTAACAAAAATCTGTTTTAGTAATCAACTTCGAAATCAAATTTGATTTTCAAGTGCCACTTTCTTAGATGATCATATTTCATATCTACTGTAATTTCTAAATCAGTCGTTCAATTTTCAAATTTAAGCATTAAAGTTGGTCTAAAATTGAAATACTTTAATTTTCGGAATAAATTTATGAAGTCAAATTAATATGTACAAATCTATGTTCAACAACCTCCTCAATTTGGGTCCCGAAATCTCGAAATTGATTGCTCCAAACTCGTAAATGCTAAAGATGTTTCTCGTGTACCATTATTGAATTCCGTTTATCAAAGTGTACAACTCCACTCATCGTTCAGTCTCTCCTCCGCCGTTTCCATTTTTCAGCTCTGAATTAAAAACAGACACCAAGCCCAAAGGAATTTACAATATAGGTTTCGCACACCTATTTTTGTTTATGACAAAATCAACTTAATTATTAAAATTAAAAAAAGAATTAGCCAACTGATGGAGGTGCTTAAATATTGTTGTTATAAAGCCAAACAAAAATAATAGAGGCTCCTGCTAGAGGTCCGGTAAAAAATCTAACTATAACCTATGAATCATAGATGTTATTCATAAGTCAATTGACCAAAATTAAGCAACTAATTATTACTATTTACAGAGGTCAACTTTATATCACATACCAACATCAAAGAATTCCCATCCCTCCTCATCCAAAGAATCTTTGACAATCGCATTAGCATTGTCCTCGTCAAATCTGCAGTTTGGTGATTCTCCATCGACAGATGACGCGAAGTTTGCTTCTTCTGGCGGCTCAGAAGTCTCACCTATTGGAGCGGTCACCATACTTCTTGACAGACTTCTGTGGGACGAGCCTGATGAGGCTAAAATGCAACTCGTCTGACTTGATGAAATAGATTTGCTCAATGGAACTCGCTCATCAAACTTCTCTTTCAACAATCTCACATCCTGACATATAACAGAGATCTCTCCTCTGCAAACAAAATGGATAGGCACTCTCTCATACTAGCATAGCACACTTTGAACTAACTAGCAAAACACAAATGATTGCAAAGTACAGTCATGTTTCAAGCTTGCAAGTAAACTAAACTTTGTTTATGTACTGTGATAGGAACAAGTAAATTCCCTCCTATTAGTAGATAAAAGTCCTTCGGCCAAAACAGTAGTTGCATTTGGACTGAGCACAATGGAAAGATAGGAATACTATTAAACAGATATCTACAATTGGAAATAGAAACACAAAATTCAAGAAATAATGACAGGAAGACTTACTGCAGTGCATCAACAATCCGCCCACGTTCCACCAGGAAATCACGTAACTGGAATAGAGCAAATACGCAAGGTAAGAAAGAGATCATTGTAATTTTCTTAGGCTGGTTAAGAATCAAATACTAGCCTAGGAGCTACCTTAGAATTTGCATCTGCCTCCTCTTGCAGGATCTTTGACTCTTGGACCACCTTCTCCATGATAGCTTCTTGCTCAGCAAGACCAATTCGTGCAGCTTCTTCCTTTTCCAGCTTCTCCTGCTCAGATGCTAGTCTCAGCTCCTCAGCTGCTGCTAGTCGTGTTTTTAGGGCTTGATGTATCTAAATATAATATCACATTCAGAATGTAACTACTCACACTTTCAAAGAAGACAGATGACAAACAAAATTCTAGCACAATAATCATGAAATCATTGAGCGCACTACACACTTAGGATTAGACAGTAGCAAGAACACAACCTACACGGAAAAGGAAAGAAGAGAAAGCAGAAACAGGAATCATACATAAGAAATAGAATTGAGAAATAAAGGATCAAGAATACAAAGAAGTACCTCATCAAGAATAGCAAGAGCTCTATCTCTTTCTTCTGACAATAGAAGTAGGCGAGCCTGCAGTTCCTTCATTTCGGTGCCTAGAATTGCCCTCTCACCATAAATTTCTCCAGCATGCTGAACAATCAGTGAATCAGATTTGGGATTACGAAATGAAGAACATGTACTGAGAAATTCTATAAACATGTTTTACAAGTAGTAGTCACACAAGATGCTGCAACATACCATGTCATTTGTCTCCTTTGCATGCACAAGCAACTGTTTAAGCTCTTCCACCTTGCTTAAAGTGTCCAACCCTCCCCTTGAAGCTTCCACTTTGGCTTTTTCTGCTGCTTGCTCTTGGAGTTCAACTTGTCTCATCATGAGCATAACTGACTCCATTGCTGAAAACAAGGTTTTCTGAATCATCACCAAACAATTAGATAGTTCCTTATAGACAAGGCAAATCTAAGAACAAAGTTATCAATTGATGAGGTGAAACAGAGTTAAGAAGCGAATGACTTAACTTCACTATTCCTTGCTTCTTCTATGGTCAGGCATGCAACAATATTTTGGAGATTACACCGTCATATTTACCAAATTAAATTGCTAGCGATTAACGATTTATTTTGTTTACAATAATAAGCAACATTAATCTTCTGAAGAGTTGAGCATCATTTTGCAATAAGAGAACACCCAAAATTGTTACCTTGTTGTTTCTAGCAGATTCAATGATATCTTCAAGAAAATTGATCTTCATCTCTTGGTCAGACTTTGCACTCTTATTCGAGCAGCTTGAAAATTCAGTATCTAGAACATCATCTGCAGCATGCTGTGTATAAACAGAATTTTCCATCTCCAGTGTCGTCCCATCTAAACATGAATCTACTTGAGGCCACTTTCCACAAAAAACCGGGCCAGAATCAATTTGACATTCAGAATTCTCAGCTAAATTGTCAGCAGTCAAGCTTTCATTGCTCCCATCATTTTCCTGTATCAAACCGGCAGAGTTGACTTGTGGGATCTCGTCATTTCTGGTTGTGATGAACACACTTTGGACTTGACCTAAAGAAGTTGGCGGCTCGCATTTTGTTTCAGACCATATTTGACAGGAAGAAGTAATGTCTTTATGTCCCAAAGCATTCAACATGATTTTGGAAGTCTGACTTGAGCAAGACTGGACATTTTCCTCTTGAAGTTTAGGATTTACCAATAGAATCAATTCCTCATTTTCAGAATTTTCCTGTAACTGATGACTAGCAGCATTTGAATCATTAGACGAAACAGATGAATTCTGGCTATTGAATTGATAGGTTGAGTCAGAAGAATAGCCACTACTTGTAAGATGGCTTTTGTCACTATCAATACCACTTGCAGAACCCACATTGCAGGTATTTTCTTTAGTCAGTAGCATTTCTTCTGAAGGAATATCCACAGTTTTTTCTGGAGTAACTTGATGAGGTGTCAACACATTGGCCTGTTCTTCCATAACTGCACATTTAACAGAGAAGTATCAGGAGTCGTGCATAGAGCAATGAATTTGCTTAAATGTAGAAGGCTTAAAAAATACACAGGTTTCCTTCTTATTAAGGATAAGAAAAAGTCAGATTGAAGGTAAACATAGAAGTACACAGTCATATATTTGCTCTCTGATAGAAAATTAAGACCTTGAGAACTTGATGAACTAAGGAAATGCCCAGATAGACGAGGAAGGACATCTGAAATAACTATTTCCACGGCTGTATTGGGGTCTTTTGGGTGCTCAATAGCAACAGCCCTCAGAAGGCGTGAATCAACCTGCAGAAGATGATATTATTTAAAAAGACTTCGTTGAGAATTAACAATTGAGACAAGAATGTCGTTGACAAACAGCTTACTTTAAGATTAGAAAATAGTCTAAGCATCTTCACTCACAAAGTAAGAAGAGAAGAAGTAAATTTCTATCATATTTCCATCACGTTAAGACATCAAGAAATTGTGTAAAGGAGTTCTTTCAAATACGATAAACCAAACCCAAACTTCTAAAAATTACATAAGTGAGTAAGATCAATTACTTAAAATCAATCTCATAGAACCGTAGGAAATAAGATCGATACCTGCGGAAACACTTCCATCAAGGATTGATAAACTGTATTGAACCCCATTTAGCCAGCTATCAATCTGTAAAATAATTACACTACAGGTAAAAAAAAGATTATAAAAACAAAAAAATAAAAAAGTTGGAAAATTGCAACCATTTAGCAGAAGATTACTTATCGATCAAAGATTAATGATTGATGATCTCAAACACAGAACAAATTCGATAAGAAGTTCTGCTAAAACGCTAGATTTAACCTAGAATCATGAATAGGAAAATAGTTATCAAAACCCTAGTTCTAAGGCTTCCCGATTACAGAACAAGACAACGCAATCAAAACCCCCAGACAAATAGGAAATAATTAGTTGAGAAGAATGAACTGAAGAGCTAAAAATGAAAAATTAAATCCTTCTTAGTACTTGTCTTATTGTTTTCTACAACTTTCTGGGGAACCAAAACAGAGAAAAAGCACCGACCTTGGCAGTGAGACTGGAGGAGGGGGAGGGACACTGAGAGAGAGAGAGGGAGAGGTGATTGGGAATTGGAAGAGTTCGTTTTCTAGGGAAACTAAAAGGAAGGGAGAGAGAACGAGGGGTACACAACGGGGTATGGGGTATAGGGGAAGGGATCCTCTGCCCCCTTCCCCTGGCCCTATTCTGGCCCCCTTTCATTTGAGCCATCCATTTAAGTGGAGAGAACAAGAAATACAAAACAGGGTATAGGGGAAGGGATCTTCTGTCCCCTTTCTCCTGGCCCTGTTCTGGTCCCTTCCCATCTGAGCCATCCATTCAAGTAAAAAACATGGTATAAGAAAAGAGATCTTCTGTCCCTCTTCTCCTGGCCATGTTCTGGTCCCCTCTCATCTGAGCCATCCATTCAAGTGGGTCTCAGATGAGAGGGGGCCAGAAGGAAGGGGATAGAGGATCTGGGCTGGGGTATAGAGGAGTAAACTGTAAAGATTAAACGAGGGTAAATTGGACATTTGAACTAGTATGCGTTTCCACGTGGATTAGAATTGCATGGAGGAAACTTCCTCTCACCTTTCTCGGAAGGAAATCGTCAGTACCGTTTGTCAGTTCCAAACAATAATATCCACAAACTCATTTATTTATTACAAAGTTTGTGGATGAGATTTTGAGAACAAGTTTGGAACTAAGAAATCGATACAGACGATTTGGTCTCCACCTTCCTCTGATGATGACTCATGTCGCGTACTCATATCTATAGGCTCTATCATTTCAATAGGGTTTATTTAGTGTCGTCGAACTTTCTCGTCATGAGCTCATTATTAACCGACCTTTATATTTTGTTTTATTTTATTCTTCCTAAAAGTTTACTTTGAATATTTATAAAAAATAAAAAATAAAATAAGAACTTTTTTTCAACTTTAGTTAGGACTATAAAACTTTAGAAATGAGCCCACCCAAAATTACTGACTTGTCCAAAGAGACCCCCATCTTTAGATACTTGGATTACTAACCTATTATTTGAGTTTTTCCTAAGAGCTTCTGGTTGGGTCAGTCATGCTAGGCTCAGACCCAGGCCCAGGTGAAGATAGACCATTTATGGATAGTGACTTCCTACTCATAAGAAAAGACCTAAACCTAACAGGTATTCTCTCATATATAAGGTACTACTTTGCCATGATACAGGTACGACATTAGAACTCTACTTTTTTCTATTCACAGCGACCAAAACCCTCACAAAAAGACTGACTTGAGCGTCGGAGGGGCCTTCGGGGAATCAACCCCCAGCGTGCCTTTTGGTGTTTTGCAGGTATTCTAACTAAAGCCTTTCAAGCTCATGGATCCGAACGGCGACGTCCAGCCTCATCGAAATCCGACTGAACCATTTGACGCCCACCGTGGGGCCCGACGTCAGGGTACCACATCCAGAACCACTCAGATAAGTCCGGCGGCAGTAGCCAATCTTGATGTAGCCGCCGTCGCGGCACTTGCGATGCAACGCATGGGTTTGCAATTACTTGCCGTCTTTCCACCGCCGCATCATGATCCCCAGATCCGCCTCCACCAATCACCCAAAACCCTAGCACCGACGAGGTACCCCCTCAGAACCCTAATTACCAAACACAATATTCACGTCCGGAGGATCAACCGCAACAATCCAACAACCGAGATCAAGAAGCGCAGAGTGTAGCCCTGGAGGACAACGCTAAAACCAATTCGCATCCTCCCGCACCACAACCGACCTCCCTCACCCAGAAACAAATAGAGGAAGCGACCGATCTACTGATCCGTCAAATTTTGCAGTCTCAACCGTCACACCAGCAAACCCCTGCTCGGCAGATAGGCATCGGTGTTGTCAGGGGTCAGCAAAGAATCGCGAGGGAATGCTACTAGGTAGAACGAAGGCCCTTGATGGAGCGATAGTTGTGACGAGTCTTCCTGATGTGAGAGCTGACGAAGAAGTTGAGAGGATGAACTGGCCAAAGAGATCACAGATTGCTTGCTAGAGAACAGATCGGTATGGCCGAGCAACACGAACGACAAGATTCTACCGAAGCCCTGAAATTCCCAAAACTTGAAGACATCTCACCAATAGATAACCTCTGCTTTATTTATTTCTTTTATCTTATACTTTATCACTGCTTACGCATTTGTAGTAGGTACCTTTTTTCTGGCCTTGCCATTCAGGTCTTTAAACAGCCCACGCCCCTACCATCATCAATAAAGGATTTCAAGCTTTTTGGCAGAAAAAGTCTTAATCTCACCAAGATGAAAAAAACGCCGACCGAATGCCACCAACATCGTCCGGCCCTCGACACCATTTCGGCCAGGTTCTTACAACCAGGCGATCTGTTGCGCCCCGATTCCGGAGCCCAACGGATTGGGACGTGAACCTCGAACTTAACTCTTGGAAGTAACCTTAATTAACTTTTATTAGCTCTATTGCCAACAATTTTAACTTAGCTATCTAATTTAGCCCATTTCATTTCCATTGGTATTAAAACATCTAGAGCAACACCTTTAATTTTTTTTTTAAATTGGTGTTACACGGTCCGTGTAACTGTACACGGTTGGACCGTGTAACAATCGGGTGAAAACTGCTACTTGATACACGGCCCTACACGGTCCGTGTGAAATTTACACGGACCGTGTAAGTTTTACACGGGCAGTGTAAATGTACACGACCTGGCCGTGTTCAAT
>JAOSBM010000004.1:9144704-9163132 GCA_027568955.1 Erythroxylum tenue
TCCTTGTCCAATTGGCTGGACGGTCTCTTGAGGGGTCTCTCCAACTCCTCCTCCTTTTCCCCCACAACAGCTCGTCCCTCACTCACCAATTGGATCGACACAGCTACAGACCGATCGGGCACAGACGGTAGTGCAAGTGCTGTGGACTGTTCGAGCACATTCGGAAGAACAAGAGGCGCAGACTCTTCAGGGAACTGGAGGACCCGCCGAAATTCTTGAGCTTTGCCATAGCTGCGCAAGTATAGAAGCAGGTTAAAAGGCGAAACTAATACTTATGCATACAATAAATAGTTAAACTACGACGAGTCAACCAGGAGGGGCAGCTTCCTCTTCTAGCCCGCTGATCCGAGTAGGGGATCGATTACAAATGCATTGGTAGATTTCCTTCTACGATACCCCGTAATAAGACGGTCAAAGTCATACCGACCGAGCTCCTTAATTCGCCCGATCACTTCCCACTCCTCTCTGGCAAGAGACAGATCGGAGGTGTCATTCCATCGCCCAGCCATGAGATATCTCCACTGCCTGGACTCAAAGGTAGCACCTGGGGGCCTCACGAAGAAGTATTTCGCCTTCCAGGCCTTGATCGACCCAGCTGTTCCAGCAGGACGATACCTAGCGTCCCTATACTGCAGATGAGGAATCCCACCTCCGACGCTTGAACTCTGGTTCATCCTCAAAAAATGACGCAGCATACGTAAGCATCTACATCCCGAGCCGTCATACGCTAAACATCTGCATCCGATCGATCGACCTCATCCCGAGCTGTCGTGCACTGAGAGTTTGAGAGTTGAAATCCGATCGACCAGGCCTATCACGAGCTGTTACAAAGACAAGTAATGCTATTCTCAGATACTCCTTCGACCCTTCTCTATGATCAGACTTGAGGAGTAGGGGGGCTTATGGTTGGGTCGGTCGTGCTAGGCTCAGACCCAGGCCCAGGTGAAGATGGCCCATTCATGGATGGTGACTTCCTACTCATAAGGAAAGACCTAAACCTAACAGGTATTCTCTCATATATAAGGTACTACTTTGCCATGATACAGGTACGACATTAGAACCCTACTTTTCTCTATTCATAGCGACCAAAACCCTCACAAAAAGACTGACTTGAGCGTCAGAGGGGCCTTCGGGGAATCAACCCCCGGCGTGCCTTTTGCTATTTTGCAGGTATTCTAACTAAAGCCTTTCAAGCTCATGGATCCGAACGGCGACGTCCAGCCTCATCGAAATCTGACTGAACCAGCTTCTTTATAGGTATTTGTGGATTTGGCGTGTGTTTCAAGTTTGAGGTTGATGTATTGAAACAATTAGTATTTTTTCTGTAATAGGAAGGTGATAAGTTCAAGTCATGGAATAATTAAAAAAAGATAAGTTTGTACTCAATTAATTACAAGCTCGTGATCTTTTTTTTTCTTTTTAAGTAGTATGTAAATACTTAAATGTGATTATTTAAGTTTACGTTCCTGATAAAACTTTTTAAAAACTATTTAGATAGTATAGTCTAAACTCTAATGAAAATAATACTTTAAAATTTTTATAATATGACTTTTAGGATTGCATGGTATTGGAAATAGTGTGAATTAGTTCAAGAGTTTTCTTATAATCACAAAAGTCTTCTAGTATTAGATATGTTATTTATATTTATATTTGTGGTCTTTTTGTAAATAGAGGATGAACACCTCTATAAACATCATACTCATTTTGTAATAGTTAAAAAGAAATAGAGTAAAGTTTCCTTTCATTTTTCATTTTTCATTCTCTCATTTCTTACCAAAATGATATTAGAGCTAAGTTTCTTAAAGTACAAAAAAGAGTGTTGTGATGAAAGTAAGAAATAACAAGTAATAGAATCACTTCCTTCAAATTTTCTTGTCTGATAAAGAAAAATTTCGAGAAATAATGTCTATGCATAGAAACTTTGTTTGGCTCCCAAGATGCGTGAGAGGTAGTAGAGAAAGGCTACAAGAAGCTTTAAAATGAAAAAAAAAACTATTTAAAGATGATAATAGAAGCTTTGTCCAAGATGAAAAGGAAGGATTAACAAGCTCTCACTCTCATCTATCAACGATTTAATGATTCAATATTTGAGAAGATAACTAATACTACTAGTTTGAAGGAAGCATTAAATATTCTATAAAAGTCTTTTCAAGGTATTGATAAAGTAAATAAGGTGAGACTTCAAACACTAAAAGGTGATTTTAAAGTTTTGAAGATGAAGGAATTCTAGTCAATTTTAGATTATTGCGCAAGATTGAAGAATACTACAAATCAGTTAAAGAGATATAGAGATAAGAAAAAAAGATGTTCATTTAGTAGAAAAAAATTTCATTCTCTAACTCCCAAATTTAATTATATTGTATCTGTCATTAAAGGATCAAAAGATCTAGACCCAATGCCTATTGAATAATTAAAAGGTTCTTTACAAGCCCATGAAGAAAAGATCAAGAGAAGACAAGAAGAGTCATTAGAGCAAGTTCTCAAAATTAAAACTACTTAAAGCTATGTTTGGTTGAGGGTTTTATAATGGAATGTAATATTATTCCATCGTTTGGGATGCGATTTTATAATGGAATGGAAGAGGATGGTTTCATATTACAACTCATTCCATCCTAAATAGTAAAAATAAAAAACCTCCAATTTGGGGGTTTAGAATGGAATATAAAATAATAAATAACTTTACACTATATTACATTATAAATCCTTCATCTAAACAACATTTCATTATATTACATTATGAACCCTTCCATCCCTCCCAAACAATAATTTTTTTTAATATTATATCCATTTACGTTCCATTCCATTATAAACAATTCCATTACATTCTATTAAAAACTTTACATCCAACCAAATATAGCCTTAAAGAATACTGGATAAAACAATCAATTTAGAGGATATAGATGAGGAATAGGATGTGGTCGTGGCTTATATAGAAAAAAAAGAGGGAATAATGACAACACAAACAATGAAGAGAGAAGTCAAATATCATAAAGAGGGCCCGGAAGAATAAGAGGAAGAGGACAAGGCTACTATTCAAATATAAACTAAAAGAGGTACAACAAGTATAAAGTTTAATATTTTAATTGTCATAAAATTGAATATTATTCTTGAGAATGTTATAGTGCCACTAATAATATTAAAGAAAAGGCTAATCTTATTGATGACAATTAAGAAGTTGAAGAGTCAACTTTGTTGCTAACAACCATGGAAGAAGAAAACAATGTTGATAATATATGGTACTTGGATAATGATGCAAGTAATCACATGTGTACTTAATGAAAAGATGAGAGGCAATGTTTTCCTTTGGAGACTTATCAAAAAGATAAATTGAAGAAAAAGGTACAATTATCATCTCTTCCAAAAATGGTAGTCACAAGTTTATCATTGATGTTTATTATGTGCCTCAGTTAAAAAGTAATATTTTAAGTTTATGCCAACTTTTTAAAAAAGGGTATGAAATTTTTATGAAAAATAAAATTCTTTAGCTTTAACATTAAAACTCTAATTTGATTGCTAAGGTGATTATGTTAAATAATAAGATGTTCAAATTAAATACAAAAAATAATTTAAACGAAATATTTGAAAGTTGATTTTCATGATGAAATATGGTGTTGGCACATTATATTTGGCCACTTAAATTTTGGAGATCTTAAAGTTATACGAAAAAAAGAAGTTGGTAAAAGGTATGCCCTCAATTTACCATCCTAATCAAATATGCCCTCTATTCACCATCCTAATTAATTATATGAAGTATGTTTTCTTAGAAACATGCTAGGAAGAGTTTTCCTAAAGAAGCAACAATAAAAGCAACTAATCCTCTTTAACTTATGCATGTTGATGTATGTGGACCAATCAATCCAACTTCATTTTGCAAGAAAAATATTTCTTAGTTTTTATTGATGATTTTAGTAAAAAAAGATTGGGCTTAATTTATTGAATAAGAATCAGAAGCTTTTGTTTCTTTCAAGAATTTTAAAATACTTGTAGAAAAGAGGAGTCACTTATAAAATTAAAACTTTAAGATCCAATCGAGGAGGTAAATTTACTATAAAGAATTCATTGATTTTTGTGCAACTTATGACATCCGTCATTCTTTAACAATTCTCGAATCACTACAAAATAGAGTAGATGAGAGAAAAAATAAAACCATCCTTAAATATGGTAAGATGCATATAAAGCCTTATTTCTTGTGTAGTGTATTTGTCTAGTCTCTCTGTAATATCAAATATCAAAGATCAAACCACTTAAGAAGCATGGAGTAGAATAAAGCCTAGTCTCTATCAATTGCAAGTTTTTGGAAGCATTGTGTATGCTCAAGTGCCACACCAAGAAAGATCCAGGCTTGATGATCAAAGTGATAAATATGTCTTTATTAGATATAAGTCACATTCCAAAAGTTATAGATTACACAATCCAAAAAATGGTAAAGTGAAGATGTTGAATTTAATCAGAAAGCTATATGAAATTGGGAGGTTCATGTAAAGAAAAATTGTAATTTTTTTCCATATTTTTTAGAAGAAGAACAAGAAGCCATGGTATCTATACAAGAAATAACTCCTCCTCCTTCACTGTTTATGTTACCTTATAAAGAAAGTTCAATTGAAATGCTGATGAAAATGAAAGATGTAGGAGAGAAATATGTAGGTGATCTTATTTCACTGGTAACAATTCAAGCTTGTTTGAAAAATTTAAGAAGGTCATATCATTTAAATTTGAAATAACTGACTTAGGACTTGTTTCATATTACTTAAGCCTAAAGGTGAGGCAAATAGAGGAAGTAATATTCATTTCTCAAGAAGCTTATGCATAGGAGGTCTTAAAGGAGTTAAAAAAATTGTTTAATTGTAATTCTAAAAACATACCTATGGTAATTGGGCTAAAGTTATCAAAATATACATATGGAAAAAAATTTTTCCATTATTTTCAAATTTCTTGTAAGAATTTTGAGATATTTAACATGTATAAGGCCTGATATCCTTTATTTGATTAGAGTAGTAACTTAATTTAGGGAAGCTTAGCTCCTACCTTTACCTATATGAAAGTTGCTAAGAGGATACTTTAATGCCTAAAACGTACATTTGACTTTGGATTATTTTATTCCTCATTTACTAATTTCAAATTTTTGAAATTTTTTTATAATGATTTTATGGGAGATATTGATAAAAGAAAAGGTACAATTGATTTTCCATTTTAATAGTTAATTTTGCTATCTTATGAAGTTTAAAGAAATAATCTATTATTATTCTTTCAATTTGTGAATTTAAATATATGGCAGTAACTTCATGTACCACTACCACAAAAAAGACATTAGGTGATAGAGAAAAGCATAGCTAAAAGTGCAATTATTGTTGCCTTTTCATTAGGGCAACATAATTTATACTGTCAAATAAAATGGCGCTTTTATAAGTGTAAGGAAACAAAATTTCTTGATTAGGAAAAAAAATGAATAATGTTGCTTCAAGTTTTAACTAAGGCAATAGAAAAGTTTCAATTTCAAACTAAAGCAACAAAGTTGAATGGATTTAATAATAGTTTGTCTTTATAAGGTAACAAAATGATTTTTTTAGGCAACTATATCTAACAACAAAAGCAACAACTTATTCTTTCATTAGAAATAACATGTTAATAGAAAAGTAAACCCTTGTCATTGAGTAGGAAACATTCATATATATTTTATTTGTACTATCAAATGTCAATAATAAAAACTACATTTACATATGTTAGCATATAGTCCATATGGATTTGTGGAATTTAACCTTTAACATATCCAAAATATAATAGCCAAAAATCACTAGCTAAAATATGCCCTTATATTATCTTCCTTTAGTCTACATAGAATACAAGTGCATCAACCAAAATATATAACAAAACCAATATGTATGAGCACTGCAAAATCCTTCGCCAAGTACCTCTTTATCCATTCCTAATCATTAACTTCCTATTTAAAAAATAAATTATAATTATTCTAAAACCATTAAACTAAAAAATGTTGATATATCTGAAAAATGAAATACTAACTACTTTATTGTGATCTCCTATTAATCAAGAAAATTAATTTAGTTCAAAAACTAACAATAAAATTATCAAGTTCTTTTTATGAACAAATTTAGAAGGCATAAACATTTCAATCCACATTAGGTTCACTAGATTTGAAAATGGGGAAAAAAATTAATCTAAATAGATAAGGCAACAAGAAGATGTACAACAATAGTGAATTGAGGAACTTTATCAATTGGTATTCTTTATGTTGATATGTACGATTAGGAGGAATAGAATAATCCATTCTTGATTGACTAGGTGGATTTAATTTACAAAGCATATATATGTTAGTGGTGTTAGCTTACCCAATATAAGATTGAAAGAGAAAGAACATTTGTTGCATCATTTCTTCTTTATCTACTTTATCCTTTTCTAGTCTTTTTTTTTATATTTCCAAGCGTTTGACTTTCTCTTTTTCTAATTTCTTTCTCATTTTCTCCTTTTCAGCTTCACTTTCTGGTTCATCTTTTCTTCCAATGCAATATCGATGGAATGTAGATATTTATTAGGAACTTCGTATAAGGCTTTAATCACTATATTATTTTCTTTCTTGCTAGATAATTTCACACCCCTTCTAAATAGTTTGTTATGTCTAGGACTTATCATTCCCATATCAACCACAACTTCATCAATCTTTTGACTATCATTTTCATTTTGCACTTCTTCAATGTAAGCATAAAAAAGAAAAGTAATGTATTATTTCTTCAATCAAATTGAACTTGATGAGGGTAACTACTGGTTTATGGGAAACAAACAATAATGACAATATTTATATTTCAAACAAAAAATAAAGAAAATTGTGGTCAAACTAACAAATGCAAGCACCATATATAATTACAAAGAAACCTACTATAATTCCATTTATACCATAAATAACTCATTTTAACAAGAAGAATAAATCAATAATAAAAAAATCAAATGGGATCTAGGTGATATGAGTAGCACAACCAAAAAAATAAGATTTAAAACATATAAAATGAGTAATAAATATGGGCCTCTCGATGAAATCAGCAACAATATAAAAAATTGTTAATTAGAATTTTCTCTCTTATAGCTTTGGTAGCTTGCTTGTACACTTTTTCATGATTTTGTTAAAAAAGTTGCAAGATACTTTTCAGTATTAGAAAGTGGAGTTTTATCCTCTCTTTCATTTTTCTATCCATGGAAATAACTGTTAATTAGAATCTTGAAATAACCTGATAGATTATAACTCATTGAACAACTTACCAACTTAGCTTAAATACTTGCATAACTCTTAGGATCAACTATATGCATTTTAGTTTGATGTTTTCTATTTTGATTATTTGTGTAAGAAATTTGGTACATATTGAAACATTATATTAATTACATATCATGAAACTAATTTGTAAAAAACTACTAATAATTGTCATACCTTCACATCTGGGTAGTCCTAATTAAGATGTTCGTTATTATGTCGTTTAATGAATTCAAATAATTATGGACATATGTAAAGACATTGCAACCTAAATTTTAATATAAAATATCTAAACACCTTAGTTGGAATTTGCCTCACATTTGAGGTTGTACAAATGATCTATGTTATTTTCACTACTATAACATTGTTATCACCTAGACACACCACACACTTCGTAATTAATTGCTTTCTCGTCATTTCCCTTATACATAATAAAATCATTAGGACATGCATGTAGCTTTTCATAATGAAGTCCTAAATCTTTCACAAGTTTCTTTGTTGTATTAAAGATTCAGGAATCTTTGCACTAGGAAAGACCTATTTAAGTATCCCTATGAGATCAATATAAGTTGCATAACTAATTCCATAAATACACTTAAAAAGATATAGTTGAATGATGAAAGAAAGTTTAGAAAAACTTTGATAACCGAGATATAACTTTTTTTTCTTTACTTTACCAATTTAAAAAACTTCTTAGCATCAACATTTAGATGAGTACTAACTCCTGCAGAACTATTGGTACCTTCATCTATATCTTTAAAGCTGCCTTATTAAGGCATCTATAATTTCATGGATAGACCTTCCATTAAATTCATTATTATCATCCATATCTAACTTGCATTAATTAATCCTTTATTAAATTCCTAACTATCAAATCCTTGAGCAAATCCATCAACAATCAAATGATCATATATAGTATTTCTTATATACTAATAATAATTCTAACACTTCTTACATGGACAAGAAATATCATTCCCATTAGCCACCATAAAAAATCCTTTTTAAGAAAACGATCAACTGCACCCATATATTCATCACTGTATCTGAGAAAAGTCCTCTAATGCCTATCTCCCTTTTCCATGGATAACTTACTGTTCATCAAAGCAACATATATGATATTGATTATGTTACAACCAAATTTTTTGTTGTTGTGACATAATAAACCATGATGTTTTATGATACCTAATACGTAAAATTTTGTAATAAACCAATTTAAATTGCTAATAGATTGTCTTGGAGAAATATATCTAAAATATCCCAATAATAGTAAGCTTGTCAATTCTAGTTTTTACTTTAATTAGATGTAATTCCAAATGCTTTAGTAATAATTTTGCAATCTACAAAGGAACATGTGTAATGAACTTATATGTTATTTCTATCATAAAAATAAGAGCATGTGTAATTAAATTTAAAATCTAACAATATCTTAAATATTTCTACTTTTTGAGAGCTTGGTTTCGATCGAGAGCATGAAGAACTAATAACTCCTCTAAAGACTATTCAGTAAGAAGAGGTAGATGGAATCAAAATGTTATTTACAAAAACTGATTGACTTTTTTAGTTTTAGCTTCTGTACAAAGTAACAAACTGAATAAAATTATAAAGGTTAGAAAATTTGTAATTTGTTTAAGAGCTAGAAATTTTTATATTTGAAACTCTCCTCCAACTTTTAACACAAATTATTGACATGGAATTATGAACATGCTTTTCTTATATTTTAAAGAAGTCTGTGAAAAAAAGTCGTAAAATAAATTCACCAGTAATTTGAGAATTACTTGTTACTATATAGGTTAAACTAATATGAAAGGTTATAAAAGACATGTTATGAAATTTATATACATATATATGTTTGCTAGTTGGCACTTATTAGTGTTGAAAATTTTGTATAAAAATTAACATTGAAATATCAATTCTAAAAAAATATCAAGTCAATTGAAATCTCGACTTAGAAATAAGAACTCAATATAGAAATCTATAAAACAAAACCTGTTTCTTATAAACTTAAATAGAAGTAAAATTAAATTAAACTTTATAAAGTTTAATCATATATTAAACATTATACGAAACAATATAAAGAAAAGAAAAATAATGTTAAACATTTATATTTTACTTTAATACATCTTAAGCTCCTTTAGTGAGTAGAGTGTTAGCCTTTAGTTATAATTTATATTAGTAAGCATATATGGTGAAATTGTTTATTTAGAAAAATATATATATCTATATATATATGAAAATAGTTAAGTTATGGAGAATGTCCTCTAATTTTCTAAAGAAAATAATGATTTTGAGAAATTTTCATATTCTAATATTAAATGGTCCAATGTTATGTAGTTAATGGGTATGAATGTCTAGTTTTTGTGGTAACTGACAATGTGCTTAATGGGAGCACATTGATATATGTTTTTCTTACAGACTTTTTGGGTCACTAAACTTCTTTTCTTTTCTGAAAATTTACACCATCTAATTGGGAATTGAGAGCTTAGAAGAATTCCAAAAACACAAACTTTCCGAGTGAAAACATTTGATAGAAGGTATTTTGATTTCTTCTACATTCAATTTGTTTGTTATTCTAACATATATTATTGTTGAATATATGTTGAATTGTTTAACAATGTCTTATAGTAATCCAAGACCCTTGTTTTGTTCAAAATCATTTATTCCTCCGTCAAAAGCATCCCAATCAAGATCTCATTCTTACTTTTCTCTTAACCTCATGAGAATAAATAAATACATCACTTAAACTTTTTTTTTGCAAGATTGTAATTTAAGAGAGAAGGGATCGTTCTCACCAGAAACCAAAAGGGATTGTTATCGTACAGTTATTTCTAATAAGATAAGGTTTAAAGTTGATGACCTTCGGCTTTTCTGATAAAATAGAAATAAACCAAACTCACACAACATCGTGGATAATAATGCTCAAAAATTAATTTTCTGCTTTATTTTTTTGATTTTATTGTAGAGCAAGAAGACTCTATCATAATTGAAATAATCTTGATGGATGAGAATGCCATGAAATTCTATTAGAATGAGCCATAAAATCTAATATATTTTTTTTAAATAAGGAACATATTGAGTAAAAGATGTACAAATTTATAACTGAAGCAAGAAATACAAAAGAACTTAGATGGCCTGTTTGGAGTGTTGTGAAGTTGGGCTAGGATTGGTGTAATAATTACAAAACTTTTTGTAGTTTTGATTTCCTGAAAACGAAGATCAATTTAATTCTATAAAATAATTAATACATAAATCATAATAAAGCGTGAATATAAATTCGTACCTTATTCTAAAGTTTGATCATGTTCTTGTCGTATCCTTTGAACCATTTCTGAAATCGATTCATCTCAACCACCATAGTTACATAAATGTCTGACATCTAATGGTATCCACAAAATAGGTTGAGAGAACTTTGTAACTCTTACAGAGAGAGTTAAGTAAGAAGTGCTAGCTCTATAAAGCTTAAGCCTATTTATAATATGTTTGGGACATTTTAGTAATATAATTGAAATTAAATTCTAATTTCAATTAAAATTTAATTAGAATTACAAATAATTCTATTAAATACAATTATGCATAAATAAGATCCAATATCTCATATTGATTCATATTTATTAAATATCTCATATTTAATCATAAAGTTTCTCAAACTTTACAATCAAATCCAACTTAAATAAAATATCTTTGCTCTCTTCAACCCATTCTTTATGTGAGACTTATTAGGTTCCTAAATATGTTGGCAATGGTTATAAATTATAATTATAATTCATAATTAGAATTAGATATACTAAAACTCCTTTTAATTCATCTTTAATTCTCCAATTAAACAATTTATAATCATAGATCAAGATTGGCTTCTAGCAATGCATCATGACCACCCAAATATTTAGGAATGTCAAAGTGGTTTTGACTAACCTTTCCATGCATAATTTGTTTTTGTATAATTCAATCTTTTTATCATACAATGTTCTAATTAGACATAAAGCATGGAATTAATGTCCACTCTAGTTTGAGTCTAACCATGTTAATTTTGTACCATTAGCTATTGATTCAATTAATGACATTTGTAAACCATTTATAAAGCGTTATTCCACCTTGGCCAAGGATTTCTCGAATTAATATTAATAAAAAACAACAAGCACCCATATGTTTGTTTAAGTATCTCTATAGTTTAAGCCTGTGAGACTAACAACTTCCTTCATTAGGAAAAACATAACATATGCTAGCCTTTTTACATTCTATTAATGTTCAGTATTAATAAAACAATGACTAGGAACAATTTTGGGATAACACATAAACGCAATATGAATCTTATTATTATAATCTTATTATAATTTCATTTGTAATATATAATTATCCCTTGGACTTCATCATATACATCTAAACATGTACAAGATAAAGAATGCTTTAAATTATTTTTTCACTAAACTATAACCAAAGCGATTGGCTTTAGGGTATAAACTAATAATCTATCACTTACACTAAGCCAATTTTAAATATCTCATATCATATCACCATATGACGATTATACTATTGTTGGGACAATGACTTAATGAGAGAATTCTATAAGATTCTCTATAGTGAGCACTATATTAAATATTACAACTTCCATCTTAATTATCATTATAATTAAGAAAATTTTCCTAAATACATCATTGGATCTTTAATGAAACATTAGCTCCTTATACACGCCCAATGACTTTAATGTTCTATAATACATTACTGTCTTAAACAATGCAAGGAGCTATGTCAAGTTCATTAAAGAACTTATTGATTCAATTAATCATTTCCACTAAATTAAAAATGTATTATGGCTTAATTAGCAACCATTGCTACATTGGAACCTTTCCATTCTTGAATGATATTGTTCTAAGTAAATAAACCTTGTTATATTCTTATCATCTTGAAATCAAATATCAAATTGTACATAGAATAATGGATATCTTTAATACTTCACAAGTATCAGATATCTCAAATTCTAAACATCTTTAGTACATTATCTATATACTTGGACTTAGAATAGACGAACGAAATCCAATCTATCTCTATAGATCTAATTCCCATAATTAAGTTGTTACCCTTTCTTATCCAATAAGAGTTGTTCTTTGACAATTATATTTTCAACAATTGAAAGTTAGAATTGTTGTTATTTATAAGAAATATATCTCCATATTCTCCCACTGTAGAGGATAACTATGCTTCCACTAACCTTCTTATAAACGTGATAAATTTACAATCATCTCTAAAAGAAACTCTTTGAATTCATCATGGAATTGAATCTTTCAATTTTCACAAGATTTGAACCTTTCAAATTCCATCTTACTCCCACTACTTATCTTGAGAACCATTCTTATATAAGTATACATTGAATCAAACAATTTTTCCAATAGATCTATATGATTATATCCAACCTTTTAGATAGCTTATAACCTTTTATTATCTAATTTAGTTCTAAACTTAATTGATAATGTATGCTTCAACCAAGCATCTCATCCTTGAATCATTAACTTTGACTCTTTCAAAGACTTAGCATTTCATACATAATATGAAATCTTGCTAATTGATTTAATTGAAACTATAGAAGATAACTCGTTTTTCTAGGTATATCTACAAAAGAAATAATATTGCATCATATAATATCTCATATTGTATTATCTTCCTTACTTAAATCCATACTCTTATAGAATTTTGTTGTGAAGTTATAAACCAGAGAATCTCATTCCCTATAGATAACCAAAAATTTTAAACTCATTAAATCGATCTCATTGAAATGCTTCAGCATTCTGAATGCTCAATTCTACTTAGATTTAAACAATTTGAACTTTTCAAAATTTTAAATCAATATTTCATTTAATACATAGGACTATATCACATAAAGTCATAAGTAGTATAATTAAATATAAGTATCAACCTTTATGAATTGTTATTCCATCCAGTACATCATATGTATAAATTTAACAATTCAATATCATCATCATCCTTTCATCAAAGGTTGATTTGGTTATTCTTTAACTTTATAAGTTTCACAAGTTCCACACTATTCATAATAAAAAGGATACATATATCCTTGTTTATAACTTTATGATTCTCGTTATGTTGATTTAACCAGCATGACATAAAAGGATAGTCTTGGTTATCCAACTTGGCATTCTTGCCACTCATATTAAGCATAAGTCTCTTTTGATCCAACATATACAAATTATTTTCATAAACTTGGATCAACTACTTTTACTCATTAATCTATTTCTTATCATGCTTTGAACATTATAATAATGTTGAATCTAATTTCAATATCATATACTCAAAAGCATGAATTAAAAATAAATATGATCTCTATCATACTCATATAGGCAAGAAAAGGTCATGCAATAATTTTCTTCTAATGATAACTATTATCATACTATAGTAAAGCCTTTAAATTATAGTCCACAATTATGCTTTTAGTAGTATAAATTAAGTGGAACAAATTTTTTTTGTTAAATAATTAAGTGGAACAATTCTAACAAGGTATTATACCTTTTAGTGCTACTCCATGCAACATCTTGCATCTTGCTATCATGGTGTTGACATACATCTTACATGCTGTTATCAAAGTTCATGAGACATTAGACAACTCAAAATGTCATTACATTTGGTCATCTATATGATTTTTGACATAACTCTAAAACTTTGTCACCGGATCTTCAACATGGATTATAGTATAATAACATAATGGACATATAATTTTCTAAATTTTGAGAACTCTTTTCAAACTTGTCCTATATCCAATAAATTAGGTTCACTAACTTAGTAACAACTATACTAAATAAGGTAAATTTTACTCTGAATAAAAATAAATGTAAGAAAACAAGTAATCAATTATATGCCGTGACTACTAAATAATATTAGGACTTTATTCATATTTGGCTACTCCCACTATTTATTTGAAATAATAGCCCTCACTACTATTTGGAAGGATTACTTTAATCTTTTTAGTGGGCTAGGATCTTATTTAAATATAGTCGATCTTGAATTTGCTTAACAAACCAACTAAACTTAAATTAGGTAGATAGTAACTTTATCAATCATACCTCATGTGACTTCTAGATCTATTAAGTTACAACTCTTGCTAAAACATATCTTATATGTTGTTCCTAACCCTGTCTTTAAATTCATATGATCATGAGTTTGCTCATTAAAATCACAAAAATTTAGTTAAGTAAAACTCACTATTATAAGACTAAACATGTTCAGGTTAAAGCGGCCTTAAGCTTACTTAACAAGCCTACAATAAACAGAATTCTGGTTTATTCTTATAACAATAGACGACAACAATCACATTCTTAATGTGTACTTAATTTTTTAATGAGAGATTCAATTTCATTTGTCTCATCAACTATAAAATTTATATAAAACATACAATTTAAGATACATCTAATATATAAATCAAACATATAAATAAAGTATGCAACTTATGCACTCATAATCAAATTCTATGTATAAAATATCAAGCTTCGTTTGATTCTAATTATTGATCTTCACAATCTAAAATAATATTTCCAACTCCTTGGCAAAATTAAATTAGACTAGAACCATTAATTCCTAAATAAATTAAATTCCTATTCCAAATATAAATTTAATTTGATTTGAATACAAATTTCAAATCCAATTGGAAACTATTTCTAATTATCTTGACTTCTTTAACAAAATTTAATTGAAAACAATTTTCAAAAAATTATTCTTCTTACTTATTATAATTTAGAAAAACTTCTTTTTCAAAATTATATAAGTAATACATTCTAATCCAATTCCAATCTAATTAGAAAAACTATTTCTAATCTAATTAGAAATTATTATTTCTAATCTCACTAGAAGTCACTTTTCCTTAATTAGAAAACTATTTTCTATTATTAAAAGGAACTACTTTCAAAATTAAATAAAATACTTTTAAATTTAATTAAGAAAGTCCTTTACATTATTTATTTAGAGATTGATTTCTTAATTAGTTAGAAAATCTTTCTTTAATAAATTAGAAAACTATTTTAAAAATGTAAAGAAATCTCAATTTTCTTAATTAATAAATGAAAACATTTTTCAAAATTTAAGTAAGAAAAATACTTTTTTTAAAAATCAAGAAACTTATTATTCATAAATAACAAAAATATTTCTAAATAAATAGAATAATAAGTTTATAAATAAATAAAGTTATAAAATTAATTTATCTCAATAAAATAGAAATAAAAAAATAATTAAGAAAAAAATCTTAATAAGTTAAGAAAACATTTTCTTAATTTTAAAAGTCGAACTAATTAATTTCAATTTAATTGAAACTAATTAATTCTAATTTTAGAAATCGATTTTCTAATATTAATTAGGAATCAATATAAATATTAATCTTAATCATATTAAGAAAAATTATATTAATCTTAATCAATATAAATATTTAGTTTTGGAATTTATTTGATAATTGATTTAATTTAATAATTGAACTCCTTGAAAAAGTAAACTAAATTCTAAAATAATTCAATTGGATTTGAAAATTGTTTACAAGTCAAAATAAATTTGTATTTGGAATAGGAATTTAATTATTTAGGAATCAATGAGTTTAATCTAATTTATTTTTTTAAGAAATTGCAAATATTATTTTAGATTATGAAGATCAACAACTAGAATCAAACAAGGCTTAATGTTTTATGCATATAATTTGATTATGAATGCATAAGTTTTATATTTGATTTATATGTTTGACATATATATTGGATGCATGTTAAATTGTATTTTTATATGTGTGATATTTTACATGCAATTTTTTGTTTGATGAGACGAATAAAATAAATACTTTTTTAAAATATTAAGTATACAATAAGAACATGATTGCTACCTTCCAATGTTATAAGAATAAATGAGTTCTGTTTATTATTAGACTTGTTAGGCAAACTCAAGGCCACTTTAACCCAAATATGTTTAGTCATATGATAATAGGTTCTATTTAACTAAATTTATGTGATTTGAATGAGTAAACTCATGATCACATGAATTTAGAGGCAGAATTAGGAATAACATATAAGATATATTTTGGCAAGAGTTGTCAACTAACGAATATAGGAGTCACATGTGATGTGACTGATAAAATTATTATCAACCTAATTTTTTAATTGTGTCATGACCTAACCTTGGATCGTGACTGGTGTTAAAGGAACAGTAAACCTAAGGTTTATTGGACCCTTAGCAAGCCTAAAATGCCGTTAAATCCCTATATCTATAATAAAGATGAGATTTCAAATTGATCAAACTCATGCTAATAATAATCAACTAGTTCTAACAATATAAAATACTCAGTGTGCTATAATGTTGAGATAGTTAATACAAGGGAACTCCAATATATACAAGACTACTACAACTCTAGAGTTAAAGGTCACCAACAAACATACATCGAATCACCGAAGAGGAAGAAGACCGACAAGGTACCCTGTTAAAAGAGATATGAAACTAAGATCCTGAAAAATAGCTGAGGGGAGTCAGTCCTCGCTTAGTGAAATAATACTATGGTTATGTTATGCACTCTTAACGATTTCAAATGATACATACATATATATATATATATATATATATATATATGTATGTATATATATATATTTATAATGTATTACATCCATAAATGCAATTTCATAACATAATGATTTTGTTTATAAACATGCATGCATTTTCAATATCAACATCATGTCATATAATCATCACAATCACAAATCACAAATAATAGTGGAGGACCGATGAATGACCTTATAACATTCTCCTTACCCATAGATTATAGCTATAGGGCTCTCTTGTTCCATACGGGTCACTTGGTCCAATGTAGTGGACTGTCATCTGAGAGCTACACTCAACCAAACTACCATAGCTTCACTACGATATGATTGTTGTCTAAGAGTAAGCTCAACCGAACTGCCACAATCATGCTACCTCTCATGTCTGAGAGTAAGCTCAACCAAACCGCCACAATCATGCTACCTCTCATATACCATATATCGATTGGTGTTCGAGAGCAAGCTCGATCGAACTGCCGCAATAACATCATATATTAATCAATGGATCCCAGTTTGTTTGAATCGAAACTCCTCCCAGTTTGTAAGAATCGAAGGATTAGAGCTCATAGGTGACCCATTTCTATTCACTGGTAAAATGGGTTGATTGGTGTTGAGTTTCCCTCCTTTCCCATATTTTCAGGGACGTTAGACACGATGTTGGTGTTAGTATTGCCAAAAAATGATAAAAAATAGGAGATCAGTGACTTACCTAAATGAATCAAAACTTCCAATCGTGATTTCTCCAAATTCAGGTCGTTTTTAAAGAAACAAGTTTAGGGGGTTTCGTAGAATGTCCTGAGAGTCTTTTGTAGAGTCTTAGATCGCCAGAAATGGTTATCAGATGGTGAAGGTGTGGGTGTCCAGAGTGAATAGTAACTTATAAGGAAAAGAGTTTAAAAGAGAAATGAACTTGAGCTTTCTTAAGCTCAACTTATACTTTTATAGGCTTTTCTCATTAGGGTCCATTACGAGTAATTTAACAAAATTTTGGATCATTACAAATTGCTTTGTTGAGCAAACTTAAGATCAACTATATTTGAATGGGATCCTAGCCCACTAGAAACGTTAATCATTTCAAATAGTAATGAGGGCTATTATTTCGAATAAAATAGTGAGAGTAACTAAATACATGATTAAAATCTCAATCTCATTTGGTAGTCATGGAATATAATTAATGACTTGTTTTTATTACATTTATATTTTGTTTTGAGCGAAATTTACCTTATTTAGTAAATTTGATACTAAGTTAGTGAACTAAACTTCTTGGACATAGGTTATGTTTGGGAAGAGTTCTCAAAGTTAGAATAGAAAAGTGTATGCTTATTGTGTTATTTTGCTACAATCCCTGTTGAGGATTTGGTGACAAAGTTTTAGAGATATGTCAGAATTAGGGATGGCAGTGGATTTTCAACCCGATTAATATCCGCACTACTCGACCCAATAGATTTGGATATGGGTAGTAAATCGTAAAAATCGATGGATATGGATATGGATATGGGTAGAGTAAAACCCGAACCATGGATACCCATATCCTACCCATTTTTATTAACTCTATTTTTTCTATTTTTTCTTGAATATTTATGGTTAAATATAATAAAATATTAAAGTTTTATAAG
>JAOSBM010000004.1:9194360-9212904 GCA_027568955.1 Erythroxylum tenue
ATAATAATAATAATAATAATAATAATAATAATAATAATAATAATAAGGACATTTTGGTCTTTTTGTTACTTATTCCTCTCTTATTCCAAATTTACATTTTAAAACCAAACATTGGAATAGAAATTCTTTATCTATTCCATTCCTTAAACCAAACAAGGTAATACTTATTCTATTATATTCCTCATCTTTTCTATTCCTAAGAATAACTATTCTATTCCCTATCTATTCTATTCCTTGAACAAAACGGACCATTAGGGTTTTAGGAATGAAAAATTGCAAGTATGTCTTTTATACTATTGGATTTTAGGATGAGACCAGTGCAAGACATGATTCAGAACTGATGTTAATTTTGTTCTATAACATTAAAAAGTTATGCACTTATAAGACTGGTAGTAAACATATCTCTCATACCAGTGTCAATTCAGTTCTATTTCTTTTAAAATGTTTCTTTCCTCATGAGATTAGTGTGAAATATACTTCCTGTGCCAGTGCCAATTTTATCTTAGTTCTAGACATTCCTTGCTCTACTTTAATAATGGCACCTATTTTACCTCTATATTAGCGTTAATTACCTGTAACCCATAATTCATTCTTCAACTTGAATTTTCCACCTTCTTTACATTATGTGACAAGTTTCTATCATGAAATGACTAGACGGCCTACCTAACACTCCACGGTGGCCCTCCAGTTGATATCTGATCCAGCTGGAAGGCTCCCGTGGAGCTAAGCCTATTGCCCTTTTTACAGAAAAGCCTTAACATTAAAAGACATAAGTAGTGGAGTTTTTTTTAAAAAAAATTTGACAGCACAACAACTATATTTTGACTTTTCCAAAATTTTCAAAAGCCCTAAAAAAATTCAAAACACTTCTATAATCATCTTAAAATCCCCACTACAAATTTTAGACTTTAAGTCATCCACAAGCAATCTCAATAATCATTTCAATAATCTTTAAAAAAACACAAACATATTCATGCATTTAACTTTAAAACATTCATATACATGCGTTCTTTATATAAAATACAGTCCAAAACATGTTCATGAAAGTGCAAATGTTCCCAAAAACATTTACAAGGCAAAAATGCCTACACAACAGCACGTGACGAAGTTGACTACTCGTGAGGTGGAGTCCCTGCTACTGAAACCTCTGAGTATGCACTTGCGAGGTTTCATTTAAAAACAAAAAAGAGAGTGTGAGCTAAACGAGCTCAATGAGTGCTAGATTTTCTATTCAAATCATAATTAATAATTTAAACCTCCCTAAAGCAAATTCATCTCAATTCGTATAATTCAATACTAATATGAAACATATATGCTTCCCAAAATCAAGTTTCTTAAATTGTTTTTCAAATAAATAGTGGCGACATTAAAAATGTCATGAATTTCTTATGCGACATAGCCTGTCACTAACTTCTTGTCCATATGGCACACTCAGGCATAAAGTCACAGAGCTGGTTCTGCATCACTTACCCGCGACTGGTTACCAACTAGTTACGGAGCTAGTTCTGCATCGCTTACCCACACCAGGATAACCGTTATATATTTGTAGTTACAAAACAGGTTTTGCATCATTTACTTGCCATTAGTTAATCACTATATGGAGCGGGTTCTACATCGCTTACCCGTACTAGGTTAACTGCTATATACTAGTAGTTACGGAGCTGATTCTACAAAGCTTACCCACAACTGATTAACCGCTAGTTACAGAGCTGGTTCTAAATCGCTTACCCGTACTAGATTAACTGTTATACATTGGCATAATAACATGTATAAAACCTATCGGTATACCATAGGCTATAAATCATTTCTTTTTTATCAACCAATAACTTCATCTCAATGTAAACTCAAATCATATAAGATTTAACTTTCAAACTTCAATTCATATATTGCTAAAACATAAACTTATAATAGCAATATTCACATAAAACTCATAATCAATATTCACTTCATGATATAATATAAATCATTTTCATAAAATCAATTTAAAGAACACTCATATGTCATTAATTATTTTGCAAAGAATTTAGTCATATAAAACAATTAAAATATGCTCATTGTTTTGCAAACTTATTGCCAAGCAAATTCACGCGTTCGGTGTCTCTCTTTTACCTACACAAAATGCATTTCACTTCGGCATTTATTTCTAAATTAGAAAATAAGACATTAAAACTATAAATTTGGTTTAACCGAATTTGAGATTAGTATTTAATCGCGTAAAACGTACACTAATTGTATTTCCACTTACTTTCGTAAGCTAATTTATTGTTCTCTGTTTCCAAATATAACTTCAAAAGTCACTTAAATACCATATTTTATTCTAACTTACCAATTTCTTTAAAACACTATCTCACTCAATTTAATTCACCATATCATTATCATGCATGATGAGTCACGGTTATGACCCCCATCCAGAATTCATATGTCTATTTGTTCCTAAATTTTCATATAGTAGAAGTTCAAATTATGTTTTGAGGTCTTCTAGACATTTGTTCCCCTATGTCTCTAATTTCCATATCATTAAAAATAAGGGAATTTGAAGTTCTAAATTAAGAAACATGCACTAACAAGCTACTCCAATATAGGGACAACATCATATCACCATTTTCAATCTCAAATTACAATATGATTCAGCTAGAATTAGGTCAGGTTCTCTTCTAGAACTTTTTGTACTATATCTTAGGTTTCATTTTCAGTTGCAATCACTCAATTTGAAGGTCTGTAGGCCTATTTATGGCCAAAACAATGGGACTGGTTCAAACAAACCTAAGACAGAATTCTACTACACGTTACTCTCTTGTCATATTTAATCAATTCCATGTACAGAAACACCAAAATAACACCAAGGCACCATTGACCTTAATCACATCCATCACAAACTAAAAACCCACAAAAGTAGGAATTTAAACAAGGAAAACTTACCACTTTTTCCTCCAATCTTTTACATATTTGTTAAACGCCTTTACTTGATCAAGATCTCTTCAAATCTCCATCAAAGCCCATCAACAATGGAAGCCCTCTCTTTTCACTTTTATTTTTGGTCTCTCACATTTACTCTCTCTCAACACTCACAATTATGTTAAAGAATGAAGTTAAATGTCTTACTTTATTCTTTTTTATAATCATTTAATGGATTCCACATGTCACCTTCCTATTGGTTCTCTTCTAATGACTCATCCTTCCACCAACACCATGTAAAATGACTAAATTGCCCTTTAATGAATACCAAAAAGACCAAATTACCCTTTAATGCATACAAAAAGACCAAATTGCCCTTTAATGCATTTAATTCACAAACTAACCGAATTAAATCCCAAAAATATTCCACATTTGTCTTATCATCAAATTGACCATGAAATTCCTGAATTAGGGTCAATACTTATTGATTTGATACTTTAAAAATTTTCGAATGAGTTTAAAATCATTAATACCCATAACTTTCCAAAAAGGGCATTTTAGTCCTAAACTTTCGGAACTCCCAAAATCCATCCTATCAGACTTATTTTCTATCTGTTTCATTATCATTGGACTCTAATGCTTATTCTGAATAATTTTCAATATTTTAGGGTTGGATTCCCAAAATTAATATTCATGCAAAAATACTATTCACCGAACATAAAATTTTATATTCAATGAAATGAAAGGTTATGGGTTTTACATTATGTCTCATCCTCCATGACCTTTTCCTCATCAAACATGATATTTATGCATGTATTAACCCATAAAAAAGCAAAAAATATAACTTAAACATGTCAAAAAAAAACTTGATAAAGAAATAATGCAAGTTAAATTACAAAAACTAATGGAAAATCTTTAAAATTTCAATCCCATAATTTTAAACATGGTATTTCTCTTATTAATAAATTTTTTTTATTAAACTCAATCTAATGAGATAATTAAGGTTAAGAATTCTCTCCTATATGCAAGTTTAGTAGGGTAAATTTCAAGAAATCCTTTAAAAATTTACTTATAAAAGAAACTTCAAATTAGTAAAGAAAATCAACGATGAAGAAAGAAAAATAATTATAACAAAAAGGGTAGAATCGTTGGTTTACCAATAAGTACTTCTTTAAACGTCTTTCAGCTAAACTTCCATTTAAGCTCTTTACTCATTTGGACCACCATCTAGATGAGCTCAATTTCCTTCCTTCACAAAAAAGGAGAAATTTGTTAATATCTTATGAAAGACTAAAAGCTAAAAACTCATATAAAAGGAGGAAGATTCCCACTTAGGATTAGGACAGTGTCTTTCTATAACTCAAATTTTTTTCATGGATGAAGATAGAGCCAACATAAACAAATATACACAAAGAAGCACCTGACCCTCTGTTTATACTGAGAATACTTTCCCCTAATAAGGAGGCAAGATCTCAAACAGTGGGTCAGGTGCTTCTTTAGTAAAAGCTGAGGGTTTCAACTCCACTCATAACTTAGAAGCACTATCTTTAATGGCATGCTCCCTTTTTTTTTCTTCCTTAAGTCCAAAGGCTTTATATGTTTCCCAAAATCATCACCATTAGCCTTGAGGGCTTCATATACATTAGGTTTTATTGAGTTCATCCTAAAAAAATCATATTAAAAAAGTTAGAGGCCTCTTTAACATCATATAGATGTGGAACTCTTCAATACTTTTCTACATGTTAAATATAAGCTTTCTATAGAAACATCAATCATTATCCCTCTTGTGAGATCCCACATCGATTAGAGAGGAGAACGAAGTATGCTTTATAAGGGTATGAATACCTCTCCCCCATAAGATAAGTTTTCCTAAGGATGGGAAGAGCAAAACTGGGAGGGGTTTGGCCCGAGGGGCAACCCAAAGTAGACAATATCTTTGGGCAGATAGTCTGGGCTGTTACAAATGGTATCAGAGCCGGTACCCGAACTGTTGTGCCAGCTAGGCTGGGCCCTAAGGGGGTGGATTGTGAGATCCTGCATCAGCTAGAGAGGGGAACAAAGTACGCCTTATAAGGGTACAGATACCTTTCACCCATAAAACGCATCTTCCTAAGGATGGGAAGAGAAAAACCGTGAGGGGTTTGGCCTGAAGGGCAACTCAAAGTGGACAATAACTGTGGGCGGATGGTCTGGGTTGTTTAAAATGGTATCAGAGCCGGTACCCAAATCGTTATGCCAGCTAGGTTGGGCCCTAAGCAGGTGGATAATGTGAAACCTCACATCGGTTGGAGATAAGAACGAAGTATGCCTTATAAGGGTATGAATACCTCTCCCCCATAAGACACGTTTTTCTGAGTGTGGGAAGAGCAAAACCGTGAGGGTCTTAGCCTGATAGGCAACCCAAAGTTGACAATATCTATGGGCGGGTAGTCTAGGCTATTATAAATGGTATCAGAGTCGGTTCCCGACCCAATGTGCTAGCGTAGGACGCTAAGCCCTAAAGGGGTGGATTGTGAAATCCCAAATTAGCTGGAGAGGAGAACGAAGTACGCCTTATAAGGGTATGGATGTCTCTCCCCCATAGACGTATTTTTTCGAGTGTGGGACGAGCAAAACCGTAAGGACCTTAATCTTATGGGCAACCCAAAGCGGAAAATATCTATGGGCGGGTAGTTTGGGTTGTTACAAATAGTATCAAAGTCGGTACCCAAACCGTTGTGCCAACTAAGTTGGGCCTTAAAGGGGGATGGGCCCTAAGGGGGTGGATAGTGTGAGATCCCACATCAGTTGGAGAGGAGAAGGAAGTATGTCTTATAAGGGTATGGACACCTGTCCCCCATATGATGCGTTTTTCCAAAGATGAGAAGAGCAAAACCATGAGGGGTTAGGCCCGAGGGGCAACCCAAAAGGGACAATATCTTTGGGCGGGTGGTCTGGGTTGTTATAAATGGTATCAGAGTCGATACCTCAACCATTGTGCCAATTAGGCTGGGCCCTAAAGGGGTGGATTGTGAGATCCCACATTAACTGGAGAGGGGAACGAAGTACGCCTTATAAGGGTACGGATACCTCTCCCCATAAGACGCGTCTTCCCAAAGATGGGAAGAGCAAAACTGTGAGGGGTTTGACCCGAGGGACAACCCAAAGTGGACAATATCTGTGGGTGGGTGGTCTGGGTTGTTACACCTCTAGTAGCCAAGAAACATCTCCTTATGATGATGAGGAATGTGGTGTCGTACTCTATATTCATCATGAGAAATTTAAGTAAAATGATTAAATTTTTTAGTTTTATAATCCTAATCGAATAGTTAATGGAATGATCCACAAGTAACATGTTCATCCACTTAAGATCTCCTATTTCTAAATTCTTGAAAATAGATAAAGACATTAGATTTATACTAGCACTTAAATCTTATAAGTATTTAATTGGTTTAGAATCACCAAAATTTTAAGGAATAGTAAAATCCCCTAGACCTTTCAAATTTTGAGGTAAAATTTTATTTAATATGGCACTACACTCCTCTATTAAAGGCATCATAGCATACTCCTCTAACTTTTTTTTTGAGATGATCTCCTTTAAAAATTTAGTTTCCAAAAGACATTTAGAAATTTATTGAAACTATCCTCTTTTATCTTCTTCTTAAGTTTTTAAGGGTATGGAATTGACATCATATAAGGCTTTACATAGGGTTCAGATCTTTATTCATTACGTTCAAGTTAATGACTCTAGCATTAGTTTTGTCATATCACCATTTATCTCTACATCTAGATCAACACTAGAATTATATTAAGATGAGGCTAGCATCGATCTACTTTTGTTACTTTTTTCGTAGGCTTTCCTAACTTCATCACTTCTTTGTCTATAAAAAAAATCATATTCAAGTGTTGTGCCACTCTTAATTGAAAGGACTAACACCTGATCTCTTAGGTTCACCTTAATGTTACTTAAAATCCTTACCTAACCTTTTTCACTAACATCATCTATTTAAGTTTATCTATTTTATCCAACTTCACTAGTTTTCCATTTATAGAAGACATAAATTATTTGAACATAACAACCATGACATTGCTCTAGTGGTCGTTATTAAAATTGAGGTCTATTTTAGAATCTAGGTAGCCCTATTGTTTTACTGTTAGCGCATCGTAACACTACATAAAATAAACTAGACTACTATTACAGTAGTGGTGAGTCTAGATCGATCGCACAGAGAGTGTTCGGATAGCTTTTAAAATGAAATTAATTGGTGTTAGGTTTTGGGGGGGGGGAAGGGGGGTTTGGTTCGGTTTAAAATAAGAAAATAAAATGAAACTAAACTAACAAAAACAAATCGAATAAAACATGTGAAAAATGATGAAAGTGGTGAATTCATTAGGGACCCAGTTCGTTGATTCAATTTCGGCCTACACCCTAATTAAACATATTTCAATGATTTATTGTTCTAAAAAATCTCGTAGAAACTATTAATCTTAGGTTAATCTATTAACCTGAGTTTTCCCTTACGTATTGTTTAATTAAGATACAATCGTTAATTAAACCTAAGTACTGAATAACCTAGGATATGATCTTTAAATTCAATTGGGTAGTAATATTACGAATTAGAAAAACTGATTAATGAAGGCAACAACTACATACGATGCATTGTTTAACTTAGGTTATGTTATCCCTTATGATTACGAACCATCAGTCGCTACAAATGAATTTCAACATAACAATTACGAATTACATTGAATATTTTGGCAATGGATTTGTAATAAAATGTCCCAATGAACGCATTCAAAATCATCATTTCACAATACCCAAATCCATATGTAGCGAATAAAATAATAAATTTCTAAAGAGATAAAGAAAACAACAAATATAAGGAGAAATACACTTAATTGGGTCGACGACATTGATGTCACCTCCGAACTGGCATCGAGACATCTACCCCTCCATGGGTCTCTCATGGTTGAGAGCTTCCATGGCCCTCTTCATCGTTGCCTTTAAGCTTCCTTCCTTTTCCTAGTTGAAAACCCACAGACTATTCTTAAGTCTCACAGTCGTCACACTCTTTTTCTTATATTAGAAAGCTAGGTTTAAAGTTTAGTGAGGAGTCCCTCTCACACTCTCGGTTCTTCTCTAGTTGAAACACACCAAAGCTTTTATATGTTTTAAAACGCTATAGTTTAAAAAAATGGTGAGTTGGCTATAATTACACATGCAGGTCGTGAGTCATTCTTTCCAGCCCTCTCATATTTGTAGTTTTCCAACTTTTTTTTATTATCCAAGCTTTGTCATGCTGTAGCCGAAACCTTTTCTTTATACCTTAAATACTAGTGGAATGGCAGCTGGTGTGTGTCACCATACAGTCCCATGCACAGCCGTCCATGATCCATCATCTAGCCGTCACTCTCCACACTTCTCTTATAATAAAATACCATATTACTGTTAAACGGACAAGTGGTATCCATGCAAATCCATGCACAGTCGTGAGTGATTGCTTACAACTGTGCATTTTTTTCTAGCTTTGGTCGTGAGCAACATAGCTTGGTTCTTCTTCTTTGTGTTTTCATTTTCTTATCATTATTTGCCCTAATCTTCCTCATTCTTGTTACATGAAGACAAGTGGATATGAATGGTCAAAAAATGACCCAAATATAGTTCTTTCAACTCACTTTAACTCCTTTGCTTCCGAATTGTGCCTAAAACCACACATGAGTCAAAGTGAGTATCGTAAACAATTTTATGTCATTAATTACTAAGTATTATGGAATAATTATCCAATCAATTATACACCTATCAATTTCCCTCATATTTAGCTTTCGGTTGTCCTCAAGAAAAATATTAAAATTAAGCTTATATACCCAAAAACATTTACTCAATTCTGATATGTTTCAAGAATATATATAATCATAAATAAAGATGACCGACTTTTAAAAATCATAGCAAGAACTTAACATTCTAAGCTTTTATTCATGATTAATCAACATTCAATAACTTTAAAAACTGAGCAATCTAATGGTAGACTTAGGAAATGTCTTTAACTAAAATATATACATAGATACACTTAACACCATTCATGATCATCTCATTCCACAACTTTGCAAATCATTTCATTTCTCCACCACTAGGGTTCACATGCATAATCATGAAACAAAGGACTTTTTAAGGTTGTAATATGGAAAAGGGTAAGGAGAGATACATTTGGGTCAAGTAGCATGAAAGTCATTAAAGCTAGTGAAACAAAAGTAACACTCAATGTAACATCAAGTGCAAAAACCAACATTCACTCATAATTGTGTACATCAACTATGATGAATGCAAAAACAAGTTTCACAACTCAAACTTGAGTTCTTATACACAAACCACGTGAAGTATAAATCACTCATAAAAATTGATCATAAACAAGATTTTGTAACCATAGGGAGTGACCTCTGAAAGCAACGTCCACCTCATATCTAACATACTCAAATAACCCATTCATTAAAACTTTAGGAGAAAAGAATAATCATAAACAACTTTTTAACACATATGGACTTCCTCTTTGATAATTTTATTTAAACATTTTTTCTTTTTGTTTTCTTTTTTCTTTTTCTTTTGCTCTCTCTCTTTTTTTCATATATCAAAAGAAACCACATAAATATGAGAATTTCAATGATAAGACATAAAATAACATCCCAATCATTATAACCAACCCATATATATGCATACCCCTATACTTAGAATTTTTGTACATCCATAAATTAAACAATCAAACATGTTCTACTAGCTTTACGACTTAGGTAGGACATTTGATTAAGTTTAATGGCATGTAATGTGGTTAGTACACAAAGAATAGGTATATAAAGCTTAAAGGGGCTTAACAAGGGAAAACTCATGTCAAATTGTAGGCTATTTGGCTAATGTAGCTTATGAAACAAAGAATGCCTAATCATATCCTTGTTTATGCATGTAATAAAAATGTAGTCTTGAATAGAAAATCAAAGCAAAATCAAGATGTACATGTTATGAAGGTCACACATAAATAAAAGAAAATGAGACTGATATAGATATGTCAATCTGATAAGGCTTAAAATCTCACTGGCTTTGTCTATCATTAGTCACTACTCTTCTAAAGATAATGCACATTGACCAATTACAAGAGAAAAAGTACATGCTAAAGTTATCATGAAATTCTCTAGTCAATTCATTCTCAGATCATGACTATATAGTCCTAGAAGTAATAGAAAATGAGAAATTGTTTGTTTGTTTGTTTTATTCTCTCTCTCTCATTTTGATTGAAAACTTAAAACAAGTAAGAAATAAACCAACATAGAAATACACATACATATTTAACTAGTGCAAAAAAGTAAAGGAAAAAAATTTTGCTTCCTTTGGGTTGCTTCCCAAGAAGTGCCTTTGTTTAGGGTCGTGGCTCGACTCCATGTTTTCTTCTCACATGATGAAATTATAATCTTCTAGTATCACAATTTGAGCAACTTCGACGTGAGGTTGTTCAGGATAGGGTCTTGGTTGATAATCTTTCATGTTCAGCACATTCCCTATCTTCAGAATCTCAAACTCTATTGAGTCCATGCTATCGGGAAAGACCTCGAATGTCTCATAACCTTTTTCTTCTTCGTTCACTTTCTTTAGCCTGCTAGGTAGAAGTAAAGAGTCATTCTTAACAACAAATTGGAACTCAGTATTTACCTCCGAGATAAAAGATATAGCATTTTCTCCTTCGAGCTCTTCCTCCACTTCTTCTTCATCACAAGCAATTTTTATGTGTTACACTGAAGATTTTCAATCTCCTCACCACTTTTTAAAGCCTCTAGGCTAACGTCCCTTGGGTACACATCGAGTTGATATGGAACCCCCTCTTCGTTTTGTGATTATAGGCATTCGATCCTCTCTGCCATCTCAACCATTTGGCTTGCCACATTCTAGAGTCTAGGCATTGTATCTTGGTGGAATTGCCTCATATTCTGCTGAATTTATATCATATCCTCCTAGAACTTCTGTACACTCGCTTGAGGTTACTGCTGCATACTCTGTTGAAGTTGAAGATTGTTAACAGTAATATTCTTGATAATTTCATCTGTAGATATACCTGAATTTTGCTAGCTCTCCATCTTTTAAACACTAGACCATGTATCCTGCGAGCATTGCCTTTCGTCCTGCTGGAATTGTAGGGTATTTTGTTGGAATTTTTGTATATCCTGTTGAATTTACTACATGCCCTGTTGAAATTGAATATTATTATCATTAGAAGTCTTGATAAATTCATCCAGAGATGTACCTGAGTTGTAATAAGAAGTTTTTATTATATACGGGAATTGTTGTGTATCTTGCATACTATCATGGAAGTAAAGTTAACCTAAAACAGAATCCTACTACACTTTCCTCTCTTGTCATATTCAATTAATTCTATACAAAGAAACATCAAAGTAATACCAAGACAAGATTAATCTTAAACATATCCATCTCACTCAAGAAAACCCATAAAAATTAGAAATTTAAGCTAGGAAACTTACCACTTTTTCCTTTAATGTTTTAGGAAATTGGTGAACGCCAATCTTAGGTCAAGATTTCTTCAATTTCTAGTCCAAATCCACCAAAAATTGCACCTCTCTCCTTCCTCTTCTCCTTGGACAAATTCTCCCTCTTTCTCTTTTTCTTTTTGGTTCTCACGAATCCTCCTTTCAAATGAGCCAAATTTTGTCTTCTTTTGCCTTTTTATACTACTTTAATAATTTACACATGTCATTTTCTTATTAAACATCTTAAATGACTCATCATCATCTAATTTAATGTTTCTTAAACCATATGGAGTCTTGTAATTGGTCAATAAATGTGAGTCATTTCAAATTTATTAATTAACGCCATTTATATAAAAAGACCAATTCACCCTTTCATATGTTACTACCCTTATAAACCAGATTAAATCCCAAAAATATTCCACAACCATCTCACCACCAAATTGAACATAGGATACTTTAATTGGGATCAATACTTAGTAATTAGATGCCTAAAAAATTTGAACGGGTTTAAAATCATTAAGACCCATTATTTTCCAAAAAGGGCATTTTTGTCCTAAATTTATAATATTCCCAAAAATTCATCCGATTGGACTTATTTTTGATCCATTTCAATTTCATTTGACTCTAATACCTATTCTGGGTATTTTCACTTTTTTTTCGAGGTTGGGTCCTCAAAATCCCTATTCAAGTGGAAATATTGTTTACCCGAGTTCACTATTCATCCAGAAATACTATTCACCCAGAGTAAAATATATAAACCAATAGAAGGAAAAGTTCAGGGTTTTATAATCACCCCTCCTTATAAAAAATTTCATTCTCGAAATTTAACTGAGCTTACCTATTTGAAATAAATGAGGGTATAACGTACGCATTTACCGCTTAGGCTCCCATGTAGCTTCCTCTATCACGTGGTTCCTCCACAATACCTTAACCAATGAAATGTTCTTGTTATGCAAAACTTGTTCTCTACAGTCGAGGACATGTATTGGTTCTTCCTCAAAATTCAAATCTTCTTTTAGGTTCATCGGTTGTTCTATGATTACAAGAGATGGATCAACTAGATATTTGCGAAGCATAGACACATAGAAGACATAGTGAATCCTCGCATGTTCGTCTGGTAACCTCAATCGATACGCCACTGGTCCAATCCTTTCTGTAACTTCATACGGTCCTATGTAACGTGAACTTAGTTTTCCGCATTCCCAAATCTCAACATGCCTTTCTAAGGGGAAATCTTAAGAAACACCTTATCTCCATATTTTCAAATACAAGATCTATATGATGATTATCCTCATAATTTTTCTATCTATCTTGGGAAATCTTTAATTTATCCCGAATAATCTGGACATTGTCTATTGTCACTTGCACATGTTCGGTACATATCATTTTTCTTTCTGCTACCTTGTCCCAACATATTAGAGTTCTGTACTTTCTTCCATATAGCACCTTAGGGGCCATGCCAATGCTGGACTGATATTTGTTATTGTAGGAAAATTCTATCAATGGTAGCTAGGTGTCCCAACTCCCTTTGAATTCCATGACACAGGACCTAAGCATATCCTCAAGTGTATGAATAGTTCTTTATGACTGACCATTCGTCTGAGGGTGAAATGCAATACTAAACTTCAATCTGTACCTAAGGCTTTCTGTAAGTTGGGCCAGAATTTGGATGTGAATCTAAGGTCGTGACCCGAAACAATAGAGTTTAGTGCACCATGGAGCCTCACTATCTCATCCACAAAAAGCTAGGCTAATTTATTTAAAGGGTAATCATTTATGGTCGGAAGGAAATGTGTAGACTTTGTTAACCTAGCCACGATCAACCATATAGTATCGTGCCCCCTCTGACTCCATGGAAGCCTTACTAAGAAGTCCATAGTAATCTTTTCCCACCTCCATTCTGGGGCTGGGAGGGGCTGCATCATTCTTACAAGTTTCTGATGTTCTACTTTAACTTGTTGATAGGTTAGACATTTAGCAACAAATTCTGCTAGTTCTTTCTTAATTCCTCTCCACCAATAATGTTCCTTGAGGGTGTGGTACATTTTTATGCTACTTGGATGCATAGCACAAGCTGAGGAGTGAGCTTCCTCTAAGATTTCTTTCTTCAGGTCCCCCACATCCAGTATGCACAATCATTGCCTACTCTTTATAGTACCATCTTCTTGGATTGTAAATTCCATCCTCTTCCCATTCTCAACTTCATCAACTGGGGATATTGTTTCTGTCTCTCTCTAACCTGGTCTAACAAAATGGGTGAAAGTGAAATGTGGCCACCAATGCTCCTGAGTCTTCCATATTCAATCTAACTCATAACGATCTCATTTCCACTAGAAATGGAAGTTATATTGTCTTCAGTTGTTCTATTGAGATAGTAGGTCTCTTACTTAAGGCATCAGCCACTACATTGGCTTTTCCAGGGTGGTATTCTATCGTACAATCGTAATCTTTTATTAATTCCAACTATCTCCTCTGTCTCATGTTTAGCTCTTTCTGGGTGAACAAATACTGTAGACTCTTGTGATCTGTGAAAATTTTACAAAGAATACCATACAGGTAGTGACTTCATATTCTTAATGCAAAAACCACCGCTAACTCTAGGTCATGGGTGGGATAGTTTTGCTCATGTTTCTTTAATTTCCTGGAAGCATAGGCTACAACCTTATCATTCTGCATGAGAACACACACTAATCCCTATCTCGAAACGTCAATATAGATTGTAAAGTCGTCACTTCTTGTCGGTAATGTAAGCACAGGAGTTATTGTTAATCTTTCTTTTAATTCATCAAAACTTCTCTGACAGACATCTGACCACTCAAACATCTCCTTTTTCCTTGTTAACTTGGTCATTGGGGCTGCTATTTTGGAAAATCCTTCAATAAATTTCCTATAATAGCCTGTCAATCCAAGGAAACTCCTAACTTCTGTCACATTAATAGGACGTCTCCAATTAGTAATAGCTTTAATCTTCTAGGGGTCCATACTAAGTCCTTCAACTAATATGATCGTGACCTAAGAAAGTGACCTTATGAAGCCAAAACTAGCACTTACTGAACTTAGCATATAACTGGTACTCTCGTAGGGTCTGTAAAATTGTCAGAAGATGTTCTGTATGTTACTCCTGACTGCCGGAATATGCTAATATGTCATCAATAAAAACAATCACGAGCTTATCTAGGTACTCTCAAAACACCCTATTTATTATATCCATAAAAATAGCTGGAGCATTTGTTAATTCGAAGGGCATAACCAAGAATTCATAATGCCTATACCTTGTTCGAAAGGCATCTTTGGGACATTCTCACTGTGGATTTTCAACTGGTGATAGCCTAATCTCAGATCAATCTTCGAATACACCCTTTAATTCGGATCAATACTTAGTAATTAAATGCCTAAAAAGTGTTGAATGGGTTTAGAATCATTAATATCCATTATTTTCCAAAAAGGGCATTTTTGTCCTAAACTTATCAAATTCTCAAAATTCATCCGATTGGACTTGTTTTCGATCTGTTTCAATTTCATTTGACTCTAATACCTATTCTGGGTATTTTCACATTTTTTTGGGGTGGGTCCTCAAAATCCCTATTCAGGTTGAAAATAGAAACTTTTATATGATGAGTTTAGTTTCGAAAAGCATTTCGAAACAGGTTTTCAAAAAAATTGAAATTGTGTTTTACTAAATGTTATGTTATTACCAGATTTGATGATGCATGAATAAATTGTTATAGAAAATGTTTTACCATGAGCTTTATGATTGTATGGAATATTTTAGTTATATTGTTATGAAAAATTCAATTTCTATTTTGGTTATATAGAAAATATTTTATGCTTTTAAACAAACTACCCTAAGTATGCATACAGGTGCTGCAATAATTGAGACTCTGCCTCAAAATTAGATGTATTGTTGGGTACTGTTGTGCTTGTATCATTTTTCTATGCACATTTGTATAAAGAATGGATGTTTATAAAAGTTTTTAAATGACATGCATGAATATGTTTTAGCTTTTAAAAGTTTATTGTAGTACTGTTGAGAATTGTTTGTTTGGGTTGCTTGTGAGTGGACTTAAAGTCCAAAATTTGTAGTTGAGAAATTGATGTAAATATAAAAGTGTTTTCAAATTTTACAGGGCTTTTAAAAATTTAAGGAATGTCAAAATGTAGTCATTATATATAACACATTAAGTTTTTAACATCATTGCGAGGGACTATAATATTAGAAAATCTATATTCTTATTAATCTCATCATTGTCTCTTTTCTTTGCATTTATTTTATTTTATTAATCAACATATTTTGATTTCTTTTTTTATTTCTTAATACTGTATTTATGGATAAATTTTTTGATATAGGTATACAACTACAAAATACAATAGAAGGATGTGGGAGGACAGTACCCTATGGGAGATTTAGTTATCACGTCATTTATAACGACAAATGAAGCTTAGAATGAGAGGTATGGTAATGTGTATTTTAAATCTCAACCAATATTAGTGATACACTATGATACTTATGATGGTGGTCAGTCTAATCATAAACGTTAAGCAGTCTACATTATGTGGCAAATGTATGAGTTGCCAAATTTTATGGAAAACTCACTTAAAGATATCCCCGATATTGATACTTATAATTCGAATTAGAGAAACTATCCTAATTTTTCTTAGATTAACCAAGTTCCACCTAATTCTCTACAACAATAGCAATAAAAAGGGAAGTTTAACCTCAAGGAGCTTGTGATTAAATTAATTACTAGAACTGAGGCTAGCTTCCAAAGGATAGAAGGCTCCATTCATTCCTAAAAAAATCATAATGGACAACTTATTAAGTTTATTTTTGAAAGGTAGTAAGGTGTTTTGCTTGGCTACATCGAACCAAAACTTGAAAAAGAAAATGGATGCAGTAACTTTGAGGAGCGGAAAGGAGCTACATGTTAAAGAGAAAGAGGATGAGAAAGAAAAGAAGATGAGCATATTGTCAAAAAGGGAAGGATGATCCAAAAAAATCAAAGAAGAAGGTTATTGAGGAATTATCGAAAGTCATTTTAAGTAAGGAGGGCTCCTACATCCTATAAGGAAAACTACTATAGATAATCAAAGATCCAAAGAGTTTTATTATTCTTGTCTATATTGGTAATATGTTAATAAAAAGGACATTAGCGAATCTAATTAGCATTATTACTTAGATTCCATATGATCTTATTCTACTATAGCATGTGGCATATGTAAATGTTAATGAACCTTTTTTTAAGAATAAGAGTGGACATAAGTTGTTGATTATAGATCTATGATGATGAAGGGATTAAGGAGCCCAACTAAAAGACTCATAAAGAAACGTTGGTTAGGAGACAACCTAATGTTTAGGTGTTTTTGTTTTAGTTTAGCATATTTTAAGATAATTAGAATTAGTTAGTTTATTTTCATAATTTTAAGCTCATGGTTTTCAGTTTATTTTGATGTTCTTTTATTATTAGAGCATGATTATCTTGCTTGAGTTCAGACTTGATAAAGTTTTATATGCTATAACGACAACATCTCCTTTATGTATTAGATAGAGATCATATTCCATTAACATGAGATAGATATTAATGGCACTGGACAAGGTCAATAATTTTCATTCCTAGGGGAGTACTAGTTATTCTTACCTCTTTCTCATTTTTTTTTCATTTTTTCATTGTTCTTTTATGTTGTGTATATTAAGGATAATGTATAACTTAAGTGTGAGAGGGCAACTTAAGAGTTATACATATCATCTTTGTTATAATTAGCTTAACAACAACAACAACAATGTCTTAATAGAAATCCCGCTAAGATACAAGGTCTAGAGAGGTCTAATAATACGCAACGTTTCCTCCAACTAATAGAGAGACCATTTTCGATAAACCCATAAAAGAAAAAATAAGAAAAATATTTAAAACGATTTGAAGAGAAAAATAACCAATTACATAAACAAATAATTGCATAAGTAAACAAATAAATAAAAGTAAAAATAAATATTAATATTAATATTAAATTAAGTAAATAAATAAACATATAAGAAAATAAATAAATCAAATGCTCAATTGAAAGAGAGGGGGAAAATGTAAATACTACTAACAAAGGTATTCAAGGTAATTACAGGACATAAGAAATGAAGAAAAAGGAAGCAAAAATTTTAAAGGTATATGAAAAGAGAAAGACCTCTTTATAAAAAGAAAAGGACCTCTTTATATAAGAACCTCTATATATATCTTAGTTCACCAAAGTTTTCTATTAAATGCAAGTCCTCAATGAGCTCTAATAGGACCATATCATACTTTATTATCTCCACCTAGTTCTTCTTAGGTCTTTCTTTTCTTTTCTTACAGTCCCTAAGTATAATCTTCTCACATCTTCTCATTGAGGCAATAGGATGTCTTCTTTTATCATGTCTGAACCACTTAAACCTCGTCTCCCTTAACTTACCATCAATGTTAGCCACTACTAACTTACTCTTCTTATAAAGTTGTACATCCAATGAAGCATCCTCATCCCTGCCATCATTAACTTATGAATATTCACCTATTTGATAGGCTAACACTCTACCCTATAGAGCATGATCAGCCTAATTACTAAATGGTAAAATTTACCTTTTAGCTTGAATGGTATTTTCTTGTTACATAAAACTCCTGATGTGCCCCTCCTTTTAAGTCACCCTGATTTGATACGGTGAGCTATGTCATTATCTATCTTTCTATTGCTTTATATGATGGATCCAAGGTACTTAAAATAATGTTTCTATGGTTTAGCTTCTGAACTAATCTTTATCTCCACATCAGGTGCAACCTTATGACATGAAAAATTACACTCTAGGTACTTGTCCTTTAGGTAATTATCCTAATAGGAAAAATTACAGAAAAATATTCAACTTTGAAAGGAAATTGATCAAGATAATTTGTTATAAGTTTGATTGTTATAGTGACTTGATTTGTTTAGGTAATGTTGGCCCCTAAAATTTTTTTATTTGATTAAGCATGATTTAAATTTTTTAAGGTCTTGCTAGATTAAGTATGTTGGAATTAATTAGCTTGTTAATATGAGTAGATTATATGACATAGGTTAATTGAATTAAGGTGTTAGGGTGGTAAGATTACATAAGGGGCATTGTGGGAAGATCACTTAAGTTGTAAAGTCTTCA
>JAOSBM010000004.1:9322127-9337260 GCA_027568955.1 Erythroxylum tenue
CAAGATTCTTTCTTTTGTCTGTCCCGACGGACCACCCCGGGTTCAGCCTTGGGGGTCGGGGACTCGGGCCCAACGGTCTCTGTTTGTGATTCCGATTCTGCTCTGTACAGTTGGGCTCCGGGAACGGGGTCCGGCACTGTTCACCGACCGGCCGGGCCTCGGGAGCGGGGTCCAACATGATTACTAAATCATAATTCATGTGTGTATGCTAGTGATATGCATGGGAATGAAATGCATTTAATGAATTTTCAATGATATGGCCATGAGCAACAATCTAAGGCTCTAACCCTCAATACAGAAAATGGGCTATTACAAATCTAGTAACATCTATATACCAAAAAGCATTCGTCTACTACCTACCGTTGGAATTAGAAGTATTTAGTGAAACCTTAAGATTAAATAACTCAGAGAAAAAGCCAAACTCTTACTAGGAATACATTCAAATTCGATTAAAAAAAAGGAATAGCAGAATTTTTTGCTAATTGAATCCTCACACTACTCCTGCTGGGATCCACTTTTCATTATTTTCATGTTTAAAAGCTTAAGTCACTAATAACTCCACCAAACCCATATAGCCTTATAAATCACTACGCCCATTTTCTGGTGCTTCCTTAGTGAATGAGATAAATTATACATGAAACACTCTGACAGTTTTCCATGTTAAGTACTGTAACACCCACATGCCCCCTGAAAGGATATGTAGATGTCACCTCAGAAAGGACTGAAACATACCAAGCATTTCATTTATATTTGACTTAAAACAAAATTTAACCAGTACATTGAGTTTATCTAACACATGCTTCGATTCCAAAACCATTCTGAATTTAGGTTATCAAATTACAAACCATTAACAAAATTGTACATATCATAGAGATGGTGTTTTTCAAAATACATAACTTAAGTTCAAATCCACCGATAATATAATGTTTACAAACTTTTGAACAAACTACATCAAGTCTCATATTACATTATTAATAACTCAAACAACCCAAAGCAAACTGATCAACTCAAACAAAATAGAATCTTCATTGGTCGCTGCGATTGTCTTTGTTCCAATCATTATACCCTTCTATTTGAACCTATACGGGCAAATCCACCGTGCTAAGCATATAGCTTAGCGGGGAATAACTAGACAAGATACATAATGACAATTGTCTCTAACAGTCATTTGCTATTCACATATACAAATCATATCACATTTCGAGCAATATGCATCTCAGATAAGAATAAATCATATCAGAGTAGAATATATCTGCTTCAAGGTAAAACTCATAAGTAGCAAAATAGAATAACATAATATCAATATAGAATTTTAAAGTATCAGAACATAACTTGCCTATATCAAAATAGAATTTGCTTATATCAAAACAAAGCTTAGTCATTTTAGAACAGAGCTTGATTATAAAGGAGCTGAGCAAATAATAAAATACAAAACAAGTTATGTTAATCCTTTTTACATAAGTGGGTAACGGGACCATAACAGAAGATACCATGATTGGTATCTAAAACAGAAGAGAATTAAGTCTCTAAATCAAAATACACAAAAGTGTCTAAAATTAGAAGACACCTTAGTGTCTAATTACAGAAGTAGCTACTAACCCTTCTAGACATGCCTATTTACCCACAACTAGGACTCATCAGTTTTAAACAAACCATTTCAGATTTCAGGATTTTATGCAAAAAATGAAGTACAACATATTTCTTTATTCTATTTTGCTCCAATTAAACTTATTCATTGACATTTACATAACACACCTTATAAATACAAATATGTGCAATTATGCATCAATAGAAGAATTGAGTCATCACACATTATGTATATTCACACAATTAGAAAGCACTTCCAATTCAACCCCAACTATCAAACTCCTTGGACAACTAATAGTCCAGAATTATCACAATATTATCACAGAAATTCTCAATTCACAAACATATCCATTTGATAATACATAAGCCTTTGGAACTCATTCATTCATGATCACACCAAGCAATTCAACATTATATTCATCTTTATTAAACCATACATCCATTACATTATCATCTCAATTAATAATGCATAATTAAACTAACTATTACTCAATTACATCGAATACCAATTTAAGTTCAAACACACTATAGACAAGTCCATTTAAGTCCTATTGTACCCAATAAATTAACTAAACCTTATATAATACATCAATTGCACAAAACCCCCTTTTCCTCACCTTCCTAACCATTTCCCACAATTGTGGGATAAGTGACATGAAACCTTCAAACAACTGTTTTCGCAGGACAGGTTTTTGGATCAGTTTTGTATGGCCATTCTGGCCTAGAAATGTTTGTCTAAACAAATGTTCCTCTATGTATTAAGTTTCAAAAGAAATAAAGTTAATGCAATTTCTTTCATTATTCCAAGAGTTATACCAAAAATACTACAGACTGTTCTCAACCGTGGATAACAACCAGAACTCAACTTCAAGCCAAATTTCAAAACCCTTAGTGATAGAAATCAAATTCGATTCCTTCATGAAAGTTGTAGATATATGTATCTAGTTTAATCTGAACTTAAAATCATCCCATTTTGATGTCTACAGGTCAAGATATGGTTATAATACCGATGCTTTATCAGTAGACCTTCTCCTTCTAACAAGTATCCAGCATGTATCAAGTTTCTGACCTCAATTCTTCATTAATTCAATACACATTTTATTCACTTCAAACATCAAACAATACAATTTATAACATGATACCAAGTTTAGTATTCCCTTACCTCTTTAAACTTCAAAGAATAACTCCAAATCACTTCAAAAATCTAGCTACACTAACACTTCCTAGCAATAAGCTCTTATCTAAGATTAAGGTGTAACTTTAAGCACCAACAAGATAATAACACATAAAATTACAAGACCATCTTCACGATAAAATTACTTAAAAGCTTCCAAGTGTTGACGATTCAAACTTCAGAAAAATTCCAGAAGTTGAGAGGAAGAGAGTGGTTTTTGGTGGAGAAAATGCAACACTGGAGAGAGTGTTGTAGAATCACCAAATGGTTTAGGTGATTCAGCACTTATTAATGCTAGGTGTCATTACCACCACATGACACTTAACACCACAACATGGAGTCCATTTTCCCACCATTTAAGCTGCCATTACTTTAATTAAGCCACTTGTTTAACATCCTATTACCTGCGGGAAGGTTAGAATAGTAAATATGAGTGACCAATGAGAGCTTAAAAAAGTATTTTCATACTTAGGAGGAAGATTAAGCAGTGTCTCTCACTAAGAGCTATAGTTCAGTGATCACGAGCCAATTGCCATTAAAGCTGAAGGACCTAGGAAGCTTTACTATTCCTTGCACTGTTGGTAATTTCGATTTTTCTAAGTGCTTATGTGATCTGGGAGCGAGTATAAACCTTATGTCGTTATCAATTTTCAAGAAGTTGGGATTGGGTGATAGGAAGCTAACTTCCAAGTTAATACAACTCGTAGACCGGTTGATCAAGAAACCCTTCAGAGTGGTGGAAGATGTGCTCGTAAAGGTTGATAAGTTCATCATCCCAGTTGATTTTGTAATCCTGGATGTAGCAGAAGATCGTAATTGTCCTTTGATACTAGGAAGATCTTTCATGAATACTGGAAGGGCTTTGAACGATATTCATGATAGAAAGCTCTTCTTGGGGATTGGTGATCATTATTGATTACAAAACAAACTACAAGTGTTACACTCAAAACCACAAATATACGGGTCGTAACTTGTAGTAAAAAGTAGATATCGATCATACAAGGATTGTGCTTAGGCACTACTTAATTCAGGTTGCTCTTTGTTTAAGAACCAATTTTAATGAATATAAACTGAAAAATTATTGAAACAACTAACAATGAACAAATGATGCAAAAGTGGAGAAACTTGGAATTCAAGATTTAACAATAGAGATAACTTTTTCCCTATCTTGTCTCCCTCCTACCTTGTTAATTGAATTTTGCCTCATCTAAGATGTCCTAATATATTAACTACCCTCTCTTAAGGTGTAATTAACTTTCCATAGACAAATTAAATGGAGATGATTAAACAATCTCTCAATCTACGAAGTTAGTCCACCAATTCAACTAGTTATGAATCCTATGGGTAATCAACTAATCAAGATCTCTCTCTAACTAATCAATTAACTTAATGAATGTAGGTCTATAGATTGTCAATTCTCATTGTACAGCCCTACCCAATTTACCCAACTCAATTTCTCAATATATTGCAAGGTATAAGCTCAACATTCATCAAAAGCATCATTCATTCAAATTAACAAAAGTAGGAGTTCAACAAGTAGTTCAAAAGTAATCTCTACAAATAACTCAGCCACTAATAATGTCATTAACATACCCAACAACCAAACAATCCATAATAAAGATGCTAGAAGAGAAAAATGAAATAAGAACTAGATGAAGCAAGCTCCTCCTCTTCTTTTCCCAAATCTGGAAAATCTGGAGTTGGTGTGCTCTTTGCCCAATTTGGAATGGAAATCTTGATTCTTTACCTCTTTCTAGGCTCTAAATATGTTTTTAGCTCAATAAGGCAACTTTTTTTTATGACCCCCTTCAGTCCTAGGATTTATGCCCTTAACTCGCGTGTCTCTTCAGGCTAGGGATCCCACGATCGTGGGAATTAATATGAATCCCCCGATCTTGGGTTCTTGTTCTACAACTCCTCCACTTCTCTTGTCCTCTCTTGGTCCCTATCTCAATCACAAAGGTGGCCACCCTGCATTCCTACACCAAAATGATCAATTCTTACCCTAAACCAACATCAAACATAAAAGAACAATCATAAAGATCAAACTAAACAAAAACACACAAAATACGTCCTAAAACAAAACAATAATAACCTATTATGCAAGAAACACATGCCAAATACTTAGAAGAACACACACTAATGCACAACTATCAACTTCCCCACACTTAAACCTTTGCTTGTCTTAAAGAAAAATCAAACACATCCAATCAATTCCATCACTTAATTTTCACAAAGATCAAAGCATGCAATCCTTCAAAGTTTGGCCAACTCAAATGTCAAGCTACTACACATATCATGACTACTTTTCATTAGTGTACTTAAACAAACTCAACTTGTGGCACCATTACTCAAAGATAATTATAAACACAAAATCAATCTTCCTCACGGTTTAAGTCATTTCTCTCAAGTGTTTGATGGTTAGTGTTTCGCTCAAGCTTTCTGAAACTACACTACCATAGGCTTACTAATACACTAATTCTCCCCTATAATGATTACATGCATAAATAGATCAAAAGGACTTGCTTCGGGTTGTAATGTGGTAAGGGTTAAGGTGGGTCAAAAGGGGTAAATGGTTTAACACAAGCATTCATAAAGTAATAAGTGAACAAAGGGATAACAAAACATATTTATGAGATACACAAATGTAAATATACTACTACTCCGCAATTGCTGATGCTACTAAAATGTTCTTCCTTTTTATTTTCTTTTTATTTTCTTTTTTTCGACAATTGAAGAAACAATGAACAAAATAGCAACTAAATGCAATGTGATCCAAAAGTAGAAGTATCACTCAACTCATCTCAGAAAAAAAATGTAGCAAAAATCCCAAACTAATGCATCACTTAATACTCTACTAAGCTTGTGAATGGGTAGGCTAATGGGGTTTCGGGTTTTAAAATGCGGGGTGTTTTCAAGAAACAAAAGGGTTAAGGCTCAACGGGGTTGGCAAGGGATAATAAAATGTAGTTCATTTAAGCCAAAGGTTAACACAAAAAGGGCCTTAATCATCTCTATTAAGCATGCTTCAAATAGACTCAAACCGATTCAAAGCAAGTTCTAAAGGTATGACCTAAATAAGCATCACACAAACAAAGAAATAAAATGACTATCGATGGAGTCATATAGGCTCAATCCTCACATTGGCTCAAATGAAAATTCTTTATGCATCTCTACACTACCTCGTTCTTCAAATGTCAAATTCTTAGTAAGCTTATGCAACCAACTACTTTTCGTCACTCAACATGGTCACTCTCTACTCAAGTAGCCTAATCCAAGTTCAACAATGCATTCAATCTCATTCTAACTATCATGTCAAAATCTCATGGAAAAATAAATCAAAATGATTCAAGTGTGGTTTCGTTGCTTAACACAAAACAACATAAAACAACAACCTAATATGCCTAAAACATGCAATCTAATTAACAAAATGCTAACAGTGACTAAAACAAACTAAAACAATGTAATTGACAAAACAAATGTAACCTCCCCACCCTTGGACAAAACATTTTCCTTAATGTGACAAGGCAACCACAAAAGGAAACCGAAACACAAAACCCAACATCAAACAAACAAGCAAGTAAAATAACTAACAAGGTAAATAAAACAATGTAAAAAGTAAAAGGTAAGAAAGATCATGGAGATTATGGTGGCGAAGGTGTAGGGGAAGGAACTTCAATGTTCTTCATCTAGATGAACTTAAGGAATTTTTTTGATGTACCGCTACTCCATATGCACTTGTCTTATCTGGGTGCCGAGCTCATTAATTTGTAGTGTCATTTGTTGATGATTTTCGGTCATTCGGTTAAGGATTTGCCGAAACTTCTCAACCTTTATTTCTACGGTTGGTTCCTCTTCAACTACTTCTTCTTAAGGTTCTGAGGGCGCCCGAGAGGAGGATGTTGAGAAGTGTCTACATCCTTGCCCTTCCTGTTCTTAACAGCAGTGCGCATTTGAGGATTTCAGAGCTCCATAGAATGGGGCTCCAAAATTTTAGAACGTCTCAAATAAGGTACATCAAACATATCAGGTTTAGCTATGTGCATACAATCCACGTCAAGATTGTAATACAAAGCCAAAGCAGTAACAATGTAAGCTATGCCAAAATATGAGCTTTTCTTAGTAATGCAACTCATAATAGATCAAAAAATGCAATAAGGAGTATATACTTTAATTTTATGATCCATGCACCAAAGAAAGAAAAGTTCCTTAGCCAAGCACTTATTGCTTCCAGTTTTGTTAAAAACAATTAGGCACATAAACTTGTGAAGAAGTAAGTGCTCGGTGCTACGAATCAAAGTGTTGGGTGCATTCTTAGAGTCAAAAGTGTTTTCACCTGTAAGGATCTTCCAATAATCATCCACATAAAAATCGTCATTGTCATCTAAAACTTTGGTGGTAGACAAGTCAAAGATCTCACGAATGATAGTATAATCAAGCTTATATGCATGGCCACCTATCCTAAACCAGAATGTGTCCATTTTAGGATTGCAGCGCACAGTGGTGAAAAATTCTATAGTCATCATGGGGTATATCGATACATCACAATGAATTAAACGACCCCAACCAATATTTGCAGCCAATCTTTCAATGTTTCGCCTTAGTCCTAGAGTTTCTAACATGTCAAAATCGAAGTACCTAGGAGGCAATAACTCTCTATCCTTAAAATCCCGAAATCTCATACCTTCTTCTTCCGAAAAAATAAGGAATGGGGTACGAAAAATGGCCACCATATCATGTTTACCTTATCTAGAGATTTGGAGGCGTAGTTGGTCTGTCGGTTTCCAGGCTGCAAAAATAGTAAAGAGAGAGATTAGCATGTTTTTTAGAGAGAAAGGGAGAAAAACTTACCAAATCCTTGGATTCTTGAGTGGGTAATGTGAAATAAGTGTTAAAGGAGTGAATAATGATGGCAAAGGTGGAGAAAACACCAAGATTTAGGGGGAAGATGAAGGATTTGTGAGGTATAGATGAGTGGGATTTGGGTTTTAGAGTGAGAAAATGTGAGAATATGAAGAAAGCAGAAAAGGAGGGATTTTTAAAATCCTTCAACTGGGCATCCCATGATCGTAGGAATCCCTGTGCTTCCTACGATCTTGGGTTAAGGCTCCAAAAAGTTTCTAAAGAGCGTTCCTATGTTCGTGGGAAACAAACCCATGCCCACAATCGTGGGTTAAGGCTCCAGAAACTTTTTGAAGAAACTTCCCATTTTCGTGGGAAACAAACCCATTCCTATGATCAATGGGCACTCCAACTTTTCCAACTTCTTAGCCCTCTTCTGAACCTAGTATGCATTCCCAACATTCAAGAAACCTGCAAACACATCAAAATCACCTAACCAACAAGAAATTTGAAGAGAAAACAAGTTAAAACTCAAACAAAACCCAATTAAACACCAAGAAATCATAGAAAACTAACCAAACAGAATCAAAATCAAATAAATCAAACAAACAAGTAAACAAAGACAAGCAAAAGAAAGGTAAAAATGTGAAGTTAAGGTCATTAGCCTGACCATTCCACATGCATTCATGAAAGAGTGGAAGAAAGGAAAGAGATGACTTCCCTTTCTTGTAAGTATGTCCCTTTAAGTATGGCTTGCATCTATGCCCATTGACCTTGAATGCTTCACCCTTTTCATTTTCTAACTCCAAATGTTGGACCCCATTACCGGAGCCCAACTATCTGGAGTCATAAAGTGTGAGCGGGTTTCCTTGTAAGTTTATGTCAATGAACCCTCATTAGCCATCATCTCACAAGGATGGCGTGCCCACACTAGCCAATCACCAAAATCACAATTTGACTTCTTTAAAACAATTGTAGCTCTATGTCTCTAGTTTATTTTGAAACAAGAACAATCTCATTTGGAGCTTTATAGCTCAAGATATGCTTAAAAATCCAAAGTACATTCATAACCCAGTTATGCCCTTCCAACTGATCCCTCATTTTCTTTCCATTAATATTTTCCAAATCAACACCAAAAACTACAAATTTTATGCAGAAATAGAAAGATGTGTTAGGAATCTATTGCTTCAAGAATCATTTCAATCGGAGGTCGGGTTGTGAAGTTATGGCCAAAAGAATCAAACATGATTTTGCCCTTAATCATGTTGTACCTATCTTGGGACAATTGGCATAACTTTCATTAGGGATATCAGATTAAGGTCATCTTTTGATGGTTTTGAAGAGGACTTCTAGACATAAAACTTTTATGAAAAACTCAGAGCAAGTTGTTGTCATTTAGAGGTCAAAATATGAACCATGTGAATATACATGGTCAGACCGTGTAACCCACGGGTCTAGCAATTTTTCTGCATCTGGAATACACGGTCAGCGTCTTTATACACGGCCCGACCGTGTAACCTTCAGGTTTAACAAAAATTTTCACTCTCCAAGACCCCTCCAATGGATCCTAAATCCATTCTAACATCCCTTTTAATCATAATCTCCTCAAATTCACCTCTTCTAGTGCAATATCACTTCATATCCCTTCAACTACAAAGTACATCTCATTAACTCTTGAATCTTAACTCAAATAATTCATCACATACAATCTTCCAACTCTAACATGCTATTATAATACTAACAACAATTTGCAATCTCAACAAAGAGAATATGCACATACACATTCCACTTCCACATCCATTATACTCAACCTTTAAAATAACTTAATCACACATAAAAGGGAACTTCTCAAATTTTCATTTTCATTTATGAACAAAGTAAATGTTTGAACAAGCTTTACTTACATATCAACATACACATCAAACTTAAAACAAAATACAAAAGGATGCTCATGTTTGATATGCCTATAAAGCTATCCAAATTAGTCACTAACTTAGTACAAAAGATTTCTAGCTATCTTAGAGTTTCTGAAAGCCTTGCAAGGATCGCTAATCTTCTCGTTCTGCACCTGAGGAGGGAAAAATGATGGGTTTAGCTTAGTGGCTATTATATTTATAGCCATTGACAACGAGCCACACAATCAAACACATATGTGAATATTCATATAGGCATACATGTCTTGTCTTAATCCAGCAATGTAATTTCAGCATTCACAATTTCAATTCACATCTCATAATTCAATACAACATCACAGAGAACATATTGGATGTAATTTATCATCAAAGCATAACACTCAAATTTGCATCATAACTTAACATATCAAAATGCAAATGCACAAAAAAATGTCTCGAGGGTTCCGTGGAACGAAACGGAGAAACTGAAGTTTACACCGTGAACGAAACGAGTCCGCTTTTCAGATCTCGTATACCATAAGTGGGCAGCCGAGAGAAGGCTTTATGTCGACGTGCATGTGACTACAAAACGGTTCTCCTCTTGCCCACACACAATCAACTCTCATGCTCAATTCATTCAATCACAAATTCATATTCTCATGCTTTTTCCTTCTTTCCATTTGAATCAAAATGCCATAATACAATTCCAAGGCATAGCATGATCATACTCGCAATTCAATTATATCAAAATGTCATATATCTTTCAATGCAATACATAAAACACATCATAATGCATTTCCCACATCACAGTAATTCACAATTTAGAAATTCAAGCATATACGCACACACATAGGCACATTGCCCATTTACACAATAACCATAAATATTTTATACACCTTATTTCTCTTGAAAATCTAAACTCAATTGCGCTCTTCCTCTTGCTCTTGAGTAGGTTTTTTTTTATTTCCTAACATAACCAAAATTCTCATTCAATCCAAATTCAAATGGAAATCCCCTAAAACTTCCATAATCATAATAAATGAAATCAACACAAATCAAGCTCAAACCTAACCTACCCATAATCCATCTAGGTTAGAAAACCTAAAACCTATTTTAGAAACCCTAGGAATGAATGGGTTCTCTTAAATCATCTTACAACACAAAACCCCTTTCTCTCTCTAACTCCTTCATTCTCAACACAACCCATTCCTCTACTAAAGCAAGAAGAAAAGATGATTAACTTACCTTAACAAGCTTGATTTCTCTTCTTTTTCTTCTTCTTTCTTCCCTTTCTCTCTTCTTCCATGTTTTTCTCCTTCTTCTCTTGTTTCTCTACATTTTTCTTCTCTTCTTTCTCTCTTCTCTCTTCTAATTCAAGACAACATTTTAGTTGTCTTTCCCATTTTTCCCCTCATTTAACTAGTCTTTCCATATTTACCCTTCTTTTACATAATTACATCTACTAACTCCTTAAGCTAACTTAATTCTAACGTTCCCATATTAATTTCTAATCTCTACTTGTGCCCACTAATTTAATGACTCAATAATAAAAATAAATAAATAACAAACAAACAGTCAAAACATAAATAAATAATTAAACAAATAATAAGTAATTTAGAAAATTTTCAAGATCCAACAACTCTCCTCTCCTAAAAGAATTTCGTCCTCAAAATTCTTACCTGAGTCATTGAAAAGGTGTGGATACTTCTCCTTCATTGCTTCCAAGGGCTCCCATGTTGCCTGTTCTTTTGCATGGTTCTTCAGTAAGACTTTAACCAGTTTCGCTGTCTTATTTCTCAAGAACTTTTCCTTCGAATCCAGGATCGAAACTAGTTGATCCTCATATGTCAAATCCTCCCTTAATTGGACCTTTGAAGGTTGAACTATATGTAAAGGATCGGATCGATACTTCCTCAACATCGATACATGGAAGTCATTGTGAATCTTAGACAATTCCGCTGGCAAAGCTAACTTGTAGGCTAAAGGCCCAATCTTCTCAATGATCCCATAAGGGCCTATGTATCTTGGACTAAGCTTGCCCTTCTTACCAAATCTTAAAACTCCCTTCCATGGAAAAGTTCTAAGAAACACTTTGTCTCTAACTTCAAATTCCATCTCTTTTCTAACTTCAAATTCTATGTTGAGCTGCTTTAAGTCTCCGTTTCGCTAATTTAATCTTGTCAACAGTGACTTACACTAACTCAGTCCCTAAAAGCCTCCTTTCACCTTTCTTATCCCAGCAAATAGGAGTTCTGCACCTCCTACCATACAACGCTTCATAAGGTGCCATCTGAATTCCTGAGTGGTAGGAATTATTGTAAGCAAATTTGATTAAAGGCAAATGATCATCCCATGAGCCTTTAAAATCCATAACACAAGCTCTCAACATTACCTCCAAAGTCTGTATTGTTCTCTCTGATTGTCCATCAGTCTGTGGATGGAAAGCTGTACTAAAGTGCAACTTAGTTCCCAAAGCCTCTTGTAAGCTTTCCCAGAATCTGGAGGTGAACCTGGGATCTCTATCCGAGACTATCGAACTTGGGATCCCATGAAGTCTAATTATCTCATCTATGTATTTCTTGGCCAAAACATTCAAAGAATCCGTCTGTTTAATTGGCAAGAAATGTGCGGACTTAGTTAGCCTATCCATAATCACCAATATTACATCATGCTTCCTACTGGTCCTTGGCAATCCCATCAAGAAATCCATCGTAATCTTTTCCCATTTCCATTCGGGAATCAACAAAGGTTTAAGCTTACCTGAAGGTGCCTGGTGTTCAGCCTTGACTTGCTGACACACTAAGCATTTTTTTAGCTTATTCTGCAACTTCTTTCTTCATTCCTTTCCACCAGAAATGCTCCTTCAAATCCCTATACATTCTCGTACTTCCTGGGTGCATTGCATAAGGCGCATTATATGGCTCATCAAGAATCTCGTCTTTTAACTCTTACATATCAGGAATACATAGTCTATTTCTTACCACTATCAATCCATCTTCCTTTACCTCTATTTCAGAAGGTTTACCATTTTTAATCTCTTCTCTGAGCCTGCTCAAGTACTCATCCTGTTCCTGCAATCCCTTAATCTTCTCATTCAACACTGGCCTTACTCTAAAGGTAGCCAATATACAATTAGATTCGGTTTGTCTCAATGTCACCCTGAGTTTGGCTAATTCCTTCAACAAAGGAAGATACATTGTCTTCATATGTGCCATAGTCGATTTTCTACTTAGTGCAGCCGCTACTACATTAGCTTTCCTCGGGTGATAGTCTATCATCAAATCATAATCTTTAAGTAGCTCTAACCACTTTCTCTGTCTCAAATTCAACTCTTTCTGGCTAATCAGATACTTAAGACTCTTGTGGTCTGTAAACACCCTGGTGGTGACTCCATATAAGTAGTGTCTCCATATTTTTAACGCAAAGATTATAGCAGCTAAATCCACGTCATGCATAGGATAATTCATCTCATAAGGTTTCAATTACCTATAAGCATAAACAATCACCTTATCTCCTTGCATCAACACACAGCCTAATCCCTTCCTTGAGGCATCGCTATACACTGTATATCCATCATTAGCCGAAGGCAAAGTCAAAATTGGTGTCGTTGTAAGACTATTTTTCAATTCTTCAAAACTGCTCTAGCACTCCTTGGTCCACACAAACTTCTGATTCTTTCTTGTCAATTTGGTAAGTGGAGCTGATATTATGGAAAAGTCGTCCACAAAACTCCTGTAATACCCAGCTAAACCCAAGAAACTCCTCACTTCTGTTATATTCTTTGGTGCTTCCCACTTCACCACAGCTTTTATTTTCCTCAAATCCATATGTACTCCTTGCTCTGAAATCACATGTCCAAGAAAAACTACTTCCCTTAGCCAAAATTCATATTTGTCGAATTTGGCATACAACTCATTCTTCCTCAATGTGTTGGACCCCGTTTCCGGAGCCCAACTGTCGAACCAAAAACCCATACTTCAACCTGCTTTGATACCATAAGATGTGGGACCCCGTTTCCGGAGCCCAATCCTTAACGCGAAAACATGGAACCCAATCCTTTATGCGAAAGCGTGAAACCTAAAGTGTGGACATTACCCCGAACGTTTCTTTAATCACACCTTATTAGACATTATCAAGTCATAATCACTATCATATATTTTCTTTTTCTTAAAAACATCCCAAAATATACGCACAAGATGCTCCATGGCGGCCCATACAAACCAGTCAATAATTTAATTAACATCATAGCTCTAAATCTCTTGCTTAATTTGGATCAAGGACTCAAATCAATCATTGAAAGAATTAAAACCTTGTTAAAGCTAATTACCATATGAATAGTAAAATGACCAAATGAATAGTACCTTTTAATCCTAAATCAGAAAACGACCCATTTTATACCAAATTAAAGATCTAACATGCTTTACAAACTTGCAAAAGATTTCCCCAGTCGTACTCAGGCTCTAAAATGGTCTAAAACCTCAAACCAGTGGCTGCCCCATTTTGAAAGAAAAATGGACAGCACCTACCCTAAATATGCTCTAGCCAAATCTTCAAGTCAAATCCATGTCCTGCATAAAAACTCAATTCTCAAAGGCAACAACACACTCCTAAGATTTCTAGACATTTCTTAAACCTTATTCCTAACATTTACTCATTTCCAACTCAATTAACTCATATTCAATATATCTAACTATCACCAAAACCCTCACTTTTAAACCTTTTATCCAATACCTCTACTAGCCAAACATTACTCAATTCCTTAAATCATAACATCATTTGCAAAACCAATGACTGACAATTTTAATCCCACTTACACAAACCTATTACCAATCGATAACATCCTATTCTAAGACAAACAACAATTTGCAATCATATTGAAGAAACACATACAAACTACAAAATTCATTTCTCCAATCATATGCATACATAATTGGAAATTCTCAATTTCCTGATCTCGTCCAATATAGAGTAAATTCGGAAAATTTCAATAATAAATCAGAATACACACCCAAACTAAAAACAATACAATGGAAGATTCAATATTCATCATTTATACAAAGGTTCATCTAGCTAGATGCAAAAACTCTTTATCCCGAAAATTGTCCAACTTCCTTGCAAGGATCGCTAAGTCTTCTCGTTCTGCTTGCACCTGGGAGGAGAAAAATAATGGGTTGAGCCTCGCGGCTCAATGGCTAAACCGCTTATAGCCAATGGCTCTTAAGCCACACAACATTCAATTACACATATCCAGCTATTTACAACATCAAACTTAATACATATACTTTACAAAAGCAATTCAATTATTCAAGTATCCAATTTATTCATATTACATGATCATCACATTATTCAATTCAAAACACAACTAACCATACTATAATGCAAATGCACATCAAATGGTTCGAGGGTTCCGTGAAACAAAACGACGAAACCGAAGTTTGCGTCGTGAACAAAACGAGTCCATTTCGGATCTCGTGGCCACAAGCGGGCTGCCGGGAGAAGGCTGGGCGTCGACGTGCACGTGACTCAAAACGGTTCCACTCTTACCCACATTAAGCACATATTCACATTTTATTTTCAAATCATTCTTTTTATCAAAATGCCATAAGGCATAGCATACAATGTTCCCAATCAAATCGAA
>JAOSBM010000004.1:9369427-9380228 GCA_027568955.1 Erythroxylum tenue
TGATGTTAATGAATTATGAATCATGTATGGATGATGTTGAGTGGAAATATGAACTTGTGTATGGATAAGGTTGAAATGATGAATTTCGATCATGAATTGTAATCCATATATAAGTGAGATGTGTTATGGAAAAAGAAAGATAGGAAATTATGAAGGATGAAAAATTGTAGTAAGCAAGGAATGAATTAAATGAGTAAAGAGATTACAAGGAACCACGCTCAAGTACGATTGTATTTTGTCAAGAGTTGGATTCCGGAAACGGTGTCCAACTGTATCGATAAAGAAGTTGGAAGAAACTTTCCTCGATGGCTCGAGAAATATGTAAGTTTTCACTTACAATTATTGAAATGATTGAATTATAAGATTAAAGTGTGCAAATGACATTATACTGTTTAATATGATAATTTATTTTATGTAGGCCTTAGAAAATCCAATAAAGAACAAGTTCATATGTGATCTTGCAAAGGGACCTTTGCGAAATGTTAAATCGTATCTAATGTATTTCGTTAATGGATACAAATATCATACAGAATATCATGGTCAAAGCATGGAAACAGTAAATAATGGAGTTTGCATATAGGGAGAATTGATGGATTACTATGATAAAATTATTAAGATACTTGAAATTGAGTACCCTGCATTGCCAATAAAGCGAAGTGTGATATTTAAGTGTGACTTGTTTGATCCAACTCCAAATGTTGGTATAAAAGTGCATCACCGATACAATCTAGTTGAAATTAACAAGCGAAGGACATTTAGACAATTTGAACCTTTCGTGTTGGCAATGCAAGCGATCCAGGTGTATTATGTCTCTTTTTCCAGCTTACGACAAGATAAGTTAGATTACTTGGCCGATTGCAAAGTTAAGCATAGAAGTGTTTTTAAATCACATGAAAAAGGGGAACAAAGAATTGAAAGTGGAGCGTTTTAGGAAGATGTGTATGAAATAAATACATATGTTACATATGACGAGAATGAACCTTTGAACGATCCAAATAATGAATATATTGAAATTTCATCTAGAGAGGATGAAGAGAACAAGAGATCTGAAGAGGAGCCTAAGTTTGATTCTAATTCTTCATAAAAAAGATGATGATGATTTTGATTTACAATTAAGTCCTGATAGTGATTAATTTGTGTTTGTAATAGAATATTATATTCAACAAATCAATTATTTAATTTTCAATATATTGTGCGAAATATTGAATTGAAATTATTATATTTCTGAAATATTCAATCAAATATGAATTTCAAGTTGAAATATGCCACCAATGAGAAAACATAATATGATGTGACCAAGGTGCAAACTACGATTTGAAGTCAGTTACTGTCCAGATGAAACATCACATTCTACAACTGCAACCGAATCAGATGATGTACCTCCAGCTACTACACTTGCAGATGAGGAATCACCTCCTATACATGCTACTACACCATCCACCATCCCTATACTGATAAAGATATCAGGGGTAAACGATGCAGATGAAGGAGACGGCCTCCAGCCTGAAGTTGAGGGAGCTGATGGAAGAACTTACATCACAATTGTCAACAATCTGTAAGTGAAAATACATTAACCATCATATGTTTATAATGAAGTTATAGGTTTAAATTTAAAAAATGGTATAAAATTAATTTTTTAATTTTAGGTTGATTGTATTTGGACCGTGCTCAAGAAACATGACATCCAAATTCAAGGAGAAGATTGATCTTGAGGGTTATATATGAAAGAATATCTCTCAAGTGACAAAGGAATTTTACTATCAGGAGTTTGAGGTATATAAAATATATTTTTTGTATTTTTTTAATTGATTTTTATACATTAATTAGATAAATATTACATTATATGTACTTATCGTATGTTTTTCCTTTTGTTTCAGAAAGAATTTTTTTTTAATTCTGAATTTGATGTGGTTATTTATAAAGTATGGGAGAGACGAGCATGTACACGTTATCGAGACTTTATTGGTGCGATACACAAGACTGGTGTATGACTGCCTTATATTTCTAAACAAATATAGAGTCATTGGCAGCAGTATTGGACATCACCTGAGGCAATTTCCATTTCAGAGTATAATTCTACCAACATAAATGATGTACCGGAGGGAGAGAGTCTTCCTGTACATACTGGAGGATCTATTACCTACTACGAGTATGTAGAAAGACTTGTAAGTATCTACACTTTACATTTATATTCTGATTTTTTTTACTTTGGTGTATTTCAATTTAATTTGAGGTGTGAATTTTGGAATGAAAATATGTGTGTTATGGAGAATGATAATATTATAAATGTCTGGTGCCATATATGACCGTGTTGTTGAGTTACTTTCTTTGTTCAATAAGGGATAAATATCATAAAAATAGAGAAAATTTTGTCTAAATTTTTATAAAGTGTAGTTCACTTATAACTTTTTATTCTGATGCAGAAAAAGTCTATAGGCACGAAGCCTACACCCTGTCAGCTCTTTTTGTACACTCACACTAAGAAGCATAACAGTGTAACCTTCGTCAACACCCGATGTAGAGAACTAAATGTATGTAAAATTTATGCTTTAATATTAATGCTTAATAATTATCACTTGCTAACATAAACAGTGCCTTCTGATAGGACCAAATACAAGAAAGCATCCAACGATAGTCTCAGCAGTCCGAAGATGCTAATGAGAGTCAAATCTATCTTCATATAGTGGGTGGTAAGGACCGTCGTGGAAGGATATTCGGCTTAGGTTCATTTGCAAACACATGTTATTCGCAAACCTCCACATCCAGTACAGTAGCATCTAGTAGGTGGTCCACACCCAATGAAGTCTATGAGCTTTGGAGTACAGTACAAACATTGGCAACTCAGTTGCAACAGTCGATGGAGTATATAACTCAGCTCCTTAATGAGGTGGATGAGTTGAAGGGGACGAGCAACACTTCATTACAGCAATTAGAGCAGTCGTGGTCACCAAATGAATAACGTACTTGTAATCATTTTGTATTAATTAAATACTTATTATGTACAAAATAATTTTTTATTATCAATTAAGATAATTTTTACTTTATATCATCAATCAACATTTTGGTTTAACAAATTAAATGTAGAAACAAATCAAAATATTATCAACAAATAACTGATAACTGTATAAATTATGCATTTACCATAAGATCTTCAAATAAATTAAATGTAGGGAAAATTTAAAAAAATAGTTTTAGTAAATTTACCGACGAAAGAAAAAAGTTGATTGGTAAAATCAATTCGATTTACCGATGGATAACTTCAGTAATGTTATCATTAACTTATCGACGTAATAACCATTGGTCCATTGGTAACTTTACTGACTGAAACAATAACCGTTGGTATATTCACTGACGGTAACACAAAATGTTCGCCGGTAAATTTACGATGGACAATCTGTGGTTCGTCGTAAATTATTACCTACGGCCGTTTCTCCTACACCTTAGTCCGTCGGTAAATTCCATTGCTAACTAATTTCCGTCACTAAACTTCATTTTTCTTGTAGTGTACATTTCCGAGCTTAGTCAACAAAATGCATTTCGATTTATGGGTAGTAATGCGTAACCAATTCAAATTTGTCAATCTTTTTTAACTTTTGGATCGCTATACTTAATCTCTAGAATTAAATTAAATGGGGGAATCGAAATAATCTTTCACATTTAATTGGTTTAGTATAAGTAGTATATTTATTCATAATCAATTCATACTTAAAGTATCCACTGTTAAAAAGCTTGATCTAATTATTGGCTTAATGCTAAAGCTTTTAAATTTTCTTAATACTGTTAAGTTGATATTGCTTTAAAACAAAATGGGTTGGGCGGTACTCCTATAAGTTAGTATTGTAATTCTCCACATTAGGATAATTATGATTGGCTGAATTATTTTATTCCATTGACATCTAATTAATTATTAAAATGTGATCCAAACATTTCTTATATCTTAATTTTCTTATGTATCTTAAATATTTTTATCGAATGTTAAAAATTACTTTCAAATAGATTTTATAAAATTCAAAATACTTAAGAAACAATCTTTAAATTATATTTTATTTGTTACTTTTAAGAAATAATTTAAAATATATAAACATATATTGTACTTTTAATGTAATAAAATATAATTAAACAAATATACAACTAATGAAAGTGTGTTTCACCCAATTTAAAAAGAAAAAATAGAGTAAAGAGTTGTGATTTTCCCTTGGTAACACACCATTGAGACAAAACTATCTTTTACAAGAAGTTAAAGAAAAAATAGAACATAAATAATTTTAGAAGAGAGAGAATAAAATTTTTGAAAGGAAACTATTGACGTACTATCGACTTCTGCTGATCATTAGTTTAATAGTTTTAATATAGTTGTTGCTAATTTTCTTCTTTTATTCCATAATGGGAAATAGTAAAATAGAACTAGAGAAGCAACTAGATAGTGGGCATTTAATTTTGGGAGTGAAAAAAGAGCTTTGTATTAAAGAATAAGAAGTAAGTTGCTTCATATTAACCAATCATTTCTACTGACTAAATGTATCATGATAGTGTTGTCATCAGACCCACCCCCAGATCAACCGAATCTCAAACCTTCAAGTCAGCCCCCTCATGGAAATAGGGCTCTGGGCAGCAACTTGGCTTCATGGAAAGACAAAGTATTAAATAGGGAACTTACTAAGGCATTGGAGTATGATGCTCGAGAAAGGATTCCAGTTGACTTAATCGCAGAAGGGATCGTGAAGAAGGATTTCAAAGATGGCAATCGTCAATTCCCGACATTTCAGGTAGATCCTAAGTATATGGAATCTATGGAATCTCCATGGCGCCAAGCAGTTGTTGTAAAACTACTTGGTCGTAATATTACATTTAGGATTTTATATTCCAAAATTGAGTAGCTATGGAAGCCATCGGGGGGTTTTGATGTTCTTGATCTTAGCCATGTGTATTTTTTGATTAAATTTGATTTCAAGCCTGATTTTGATCATGCGCTGGATGGGGATCCATGGCTGATCTTTGAACATTATCTCAGTGTTCGACCGTGGACACCTAGGTTTTCAGCTGTCCACGCTACAGTTGATTCTACTCTGGTTTGGGTTCGCTTTCCTGATGTATCAGTTCAGTATTATGGTGAAGATCTTCTCATGGCACTGGGGAAAGGTGTTGGTCGTCCGATTAAAGTTGACAAGCACACTACGCTTGCTAATCGTGGCCGTTTTGCTAGAGTATGTGTAGAGATTGAATTAGATAAACCCCTAGTTGGACAAGTTGAAGTTGATGGCAGGCCTTATTATGTTGAATATGAAGGGCTCCATACTATCTATTTTCAATGTGGTAAATATGGCCACAGGGACAGTAGTTGCTCACTTACTTTGGCAAGACATTCTGCTCAGGATGTGGAGGCTCGTCAATCGCCAGTCACCGATCAAGATATGGATGCGAATTTACCTGCCGACGCTATTGTTGAACGGCCATTGGCTAATGCTCACCCATCTGCACCACTAAAGATTGCCGATGAAAAACATGGCGAGAATCATGGGTTAGGCTCTTGGATGACTGTTGAGAAGAGAATTAGGAAATATTCCCGAGAAAAATCTACCGATGTCCCTCCGAAACATCAGCGCCAACACACTAATCGATATTCAGTCTTACATGCTGACGATTATGCGGATACTAAGGTGCATGCACCTGCTGCTTTGGGGCATGACAATGAGCTCCTCCTTGAGTTCACTTTTGATGTTGGCAGCACAAGTGGTGGGATGAAACCGGATAGACAATTTCAACGACAAGCAGTAAACCACAAGCCTAAAAGCCCCCTTAGACCTTCTCTACGAGATAATAATAAAGAGCTTAACTTCAACCCTAGCCTCCCTACCGACAAAAGACCTGCACCAGTGACTGGTACCCCCTCTGCCGCACCTATCAGACCCTTTGGGATTCTGTCTCCCCTTCCCAATAATCACAATCTCGTCGACCCCATTTTAGTTAAGGATATTGCAGCTCAATTTCGCCAGGCCTTTCAGAATTCCTCTCCGCCACCTAATTCTTCAATTCTCTTGCATGGTAGCTCCTCGAAGCCATGTCAGGCTACACATAACAATGATCCTCCCGAACCTGGACAAAACACTTCACCGAGTAAGTCTAAGAGCAGTGACGGTGGGTCTTTGGTTCCAATGGACAGCGATATAGCAGAGTCGAGCTCCGCAGTTACTGGCGTGGATATGGATATGGTTCCAAGTAGTGTTGCTTGAGATGCTCTCGCCCTTCTTTATACTCATGTTTTAATGATTAATAGTCTTAATATTTTATCTTGGAATTATCGTGGAGCGGCGAATGCAGATTTTGCTATTTGTGTGAAAGAGCTTGTTCGAAGTAATAAAGTGGATGTGTTGATTATTATGGAACCCCATATCTCTGGAGTACGAGTAGCTAAGGTTTCTTACACACTGGGATTTGAACATGTTGCACGAGTGGATGCTTTAGGATTCTCGGGAGGTATTTGGTGCCTATGGAATTCTTCTTCTTTTAAGATTGAGGTTCTGGTCTCACATCGACAATTCCTCCACTTACTGGTTCTTGATGGAGGTGGTCATGCTTGATTCATAACGGCAGTTTAAGCTAGTCCCTAAGCGCTAGGACGAGTCTGTCTTTGGTAGGAGTTAGCTCGTCTTAGTGACATTATTACTCATCCTTGGATTCTCATTGGGGACTTCAATGACTATGCATTTTCTAGCGAGAAACGTGGTGGGTCTTTTTCCTTGCTACGGGCTGCAAAATTCTAGAAAAATTGGGATAGATGTAATCTTTTGGACCTTGGTTATAAGGGCCCTCACTTCACGTATTGCCAAAAGTATAATGGCTATTTTTTTACCTATGTTCGTCTTGATAGAGCACTTTGTAATTCTGCTTAGCGCTTGTTGTTCCCAGAGGCCTCTCTTCATCACCTACCACGCACTCATTCTGATCATAACCCTATATTGTTGAAACTATATGCATATATCCCTCCTGCTTCAGCTAGGCCGTTTCATTTCCAGGATGCTTGGACCTTACACAGTGGCTTCCACCACGTTATAGAGACGGCATGGTCCCAAGCTCATTCTTCCCTTGCTATGGCCTTACAACATGTTAAGGAGGCAGCTCTTACGTTCAACAAAGATGTCTTTGGAAATATTTTTCAGAAGAAGCGGAGAACGGCTAGCTGGTGTCCAAAAAGCTTTAGGCTATAGACATGCTGACTCCCTTGTTCATTTGTAGCAGGAACTGATCACTGAGTATAATGATATCTTCGTTAAGAAGAGACTTTATGGTATCAAAAATCTCGTGTGCAGTGGCTGCATAATGGGGATACAAATACGTAGTTTTTCCATGCTACCACTATTTCTCAACGTAAACGCAACAGGATTGAACGCCTTCGCACTACAACTGGCTCTTTGATCACGGAGGCCACTGACATCCAATTTGAGGTATTGACTTACTTCTAGGACTTATTATGTTCTACTAATGATATTTCTATGCCTTTTCCTTAGTGTCCTGACCACCCCAGGATATCTCATGATGCAATTCGTACTCTTTTGGCTCCTATTTCAAAAGAGGAGGTTTTTACTACTGTATGCTCTATGAAGTCTTATAAAGCCCCCGGTCCTGATGGTTTTCAACCTATTTTCTATAAAAAAATTCTGGCACATAATTGGAGATAGTGTCTTTGGAATGGTTCATGAGGCCTTTAATGCAGGTATTTGCCCAACAAACATCACTGCAACTAGGGTGGTTCTTATTCCAAAGGATGAGCAGCCTGTCTCTATGTCTCAATTTCGTCCTATCAGCTTATGTAACTTGAGCTACAAGATCCTCACCAAGGTGATTGTCCAACGTATTAGACCTATTTTGGATTCTCTTATCCATCGTATGCAAGGGGCTTTTATATCAGGGAGAATCGCTACTGAGCATATCATCTTTGCCAAAGAGGTGGTTCATACCATCCAGAAATCAAAAAAGAAGGAGGGATACTTAGCTATAAAGGTTGATCTTGCTAAAGCTTATGACCAAGTTGATTGGCGATTCCTGAGGCAAACCTTGCTTGATTTTAACTTTCCATTGAGCCTCATTTCTCTTATTATGTCATGTGTTTCTAGTTCATGCCTATCCGTTTTATGGAATGGTGCATGCCTCCTAGAATTTGAACCTAAGCGTGGGTTGCGACAAGGGGACCCCTTATCTCCATACCTTTTTGTTCTCTGTATGGAGAAACTCTCTATGCTCATTTCGAACAGAGTTGTGTCTAATCAATGGAATCCTGTCAAGCTATCTGGGGACAGTCCAGCTATCTCCCATCTCCTCTTTGCGGATGATGTGCTCTTATTTTCCCATGCCACTGTTCGGGGGTGTTGGGTGGTCTTAAATACCATTCAACAGTTTTGTGCTTGCTCTGGAATGCAGATTAATGAGCAGAAGTCTAAAACTTTTATTTCCCCCCATGTTAATAAGCGCCACCGAGAGACGTTAAGACATCAACTCCACTTGACCTTTACTTTGGACCTAAGGACCTATCTTGGAGTGCCCCTGAGTGGGACAAACACAAAGAATGCTTCCCAGCTTCTTTTGACTAAAATTCAAAATCGTTTACAAGGATGGAAAGACAAATTGCTAAACAAGGCTGGTCGTCTCACTTTAGTTAAATCTACGCTCTCTACAATGCCTCTCTACACTATGCAAACTTGTTGGTTTCCAATTGGAACCTGTGCTATGATTGATAAGCATTGTCGTGACTTCCTTTGGCGATCTTCCAGTACAGGTCGTGGTTTCCATTGTTTAAAGTGGGAGGCAGTTTTTAGCCCTAAAGAAGTAGGTGGATTGGGTATTTGAATGGCCAGAGAAAACAATATTGCCATGTTAGGAAAATTGGTGTGGTCTCTTGTCCAAAATGTTTCAAAGCCTTAGGTTGATGCCTTGCGGGGTAAGTATCTGCGTAATGTCACTCTTATGCATAGTACAACACCTCCTACTGCTTCTCCAAGCTGGAAGGCCATAAAAAAAGCTCTTCCCTACCTAAAGGATGGTTTTACTTGGCGAATTGGTAATGGAGAGCTTATTTCTCTATGGAATGACAAATGGGTTGGTGAGTTCCCACTCCGTGAGCAAGTCCCTTATATTGACAATCGTGATCTCAATCTTTCACTTAATGACCTCCTTGATGGAAATGGAGATTGGCAACTTTCCCGCTTTCATACACCATTGGGAAGGGATTTAACGAAAAGCATCCTTGCTGTTTCGGTGTCGCGTGATACAATTCTCAATGATACGTTGATTTGGGGAGAGACCATGTCTGGTAGCTATACTGTGAAATCGGGTATGAATACATCTCTCGGGTCCCTTATCCTGCTGACCCTTGCAAGCAGTGGACTAGAATTTGGAAGCTAAATATCCCTCAGAAATTTCGCTTCTTTTTATGGCAGATTCGGTGGCACCGACTTCCTACTAACATGCTCCGTTTTGAGCATGGTATGACCACTTCACCTCTATGTTTTCGATGTGGTACGCACATGGAAACTACTATTTATGCCTTTCGTGATTGTCCTTGGGCGTGGCAGGTGTGGTTCCACATCCTTGGAAATCCACATGTCTCATTTTTTGCTACTAACCTTGATGAGTGGGTATCTTCTTATATCTTGGATATTTCTTGTCCTTATGACCATCTACATAATATCATTACTGGCGCATGGATTATCTGGTGTGCAAAAAACAAAGAGCTTATCCAACATCAGGTTATGTCTACTATTGCACAATACAGGTGGCATGTCAGGCTCGTTGGTGAGTGCCAAATGGCCTTTCCTGCGGAGGATCATGCTAATATACCTAAGCCTAGATGGGTCTCGTGGCAAGCACCTAATAATGGCTATGTCAAAGTTAACGTGAATGGGAGCTTAATTGGGAACCTAGGAGATGCAGGGTTTGGTGGCTTGATCAGGGACGAACATGTGCAGTTGGTTGGTTTCTTAGGTTTCATTGGGCATGCAACCAACATGCTAGCTGAACTTCGTGCTATATACCATGGTTTATCTATTGCTTGGGATCGTGATCACCGCAAGTTGATTGTGGAGTCTGATTCACTTGAAGCAATTAATCTTATCAAGGGCGCATGCTCCTTATCTCATCCTTATTGGGCCATTGTTGCTGACATTCAACGACTCCTTGGGAAAGCATGGTGTTGCTCTCTTCAACATACACTCAGGGAGGGGAATCAGAGTGCGGATTTTCTAGCTAAACAAGGGTCTTCTGGCTTTTCACGTTGGGCTCTTTGGGATTTCCCTGGGCCACGTCTTGGTTTTCTTCTCCAGTACGATGCTAGATCAGTTGCGTTCTTGAGGAATTAGTTTCTCTCCAAAGTACTAAAAAAAATTTAAGCATACAGTGTTGTCATTTTAGCCACAGGACTAAATGTATCATGATAGTCCACACCATGTTGCAACATGTATCCCTTGTCCATAATCCATGCTTTTAATTTCTCAATGGAACTATCAACTTTGTGCTTGATCTTATAATCCTATTAGCAACCTATGGGTTATTTAGTAGTGATAAAGTAGTTAACTCCCAAGTTGTATTAGCTTCAAGAGCTTCAATTTCAGTTTCCATGGTAACTACTGACTTTGGTGATTTAACTGTTAAGTCAAAATGACTTTACGTTTAAATAATTTTGATGGTGAACAAAAGCAGACGATGCAAAGTAAAGCAGAAAAGCAGACGATGCAAAGTAAAGAAGAAAAGCAGACGAAGCAAAGTAAAGCAGAAAGCAGACGATGCAAAGTAAAGCAGAAAAGCAGACGAT
>JAOSBM010000004.1:9394835-9409724 GCA_027568955.1 Erythroxylum tenue
GATGATGATGATGATGATGATGATGATGATGATGATGAGTTTAATAATATAATTAAGAATAAAAAATTGCTTATGTGGGGGAGGAGTATTTCTAGAAGTTGCTTATGTGTTTTGTTTCTGTCCTCAGGATAAGAAATCTTGTACCACAGTCTTGGAAGGAACAAAAAATTTCTATCCCTGTACTATGGAGACGGAACAAAAATAGGTTAAGACAGCAAGCAAACACTGTCAAGCATTGAATTTTTGTATCCCTATCATCTATATCCACCAACGGACACATCAACTAAACGTTGCGCTATAGTTGAAAAATTTGGACTTACTATATGTCCATTAGTTTTAAAATACCTTTTTTAGACATTGAATAAAGTTGTGATTTACCTCTTGATTTTTGATTAAAAAAAATTCACTTTTTTAAAGGAGTAATGAGTATTATTTTAATAATATTATGATAGAAAGTATTACCTACTTAGCTTTTTTGTGAAAAGCTGAATTACAAATTGCACCTCTAACCTAAAGAATCGTCGTTATGTTGGCTCAATTCTAAATTTTTTTCAACTTTCAATAAAAAAAGGTAAAAGGTGAATATTCGACCCTAAAATTTGCATCAATATTTAAGTTAAACCTTAATGTTTAATAGAATTAAAAAGATCAATTTGAATTCAAAAATCTTCTTCTGTCACTAAATGGGAATATGAATCCAGTATTTTAATAAGAAAGCAAGTAGTCTTTCTCTATGTTTGTCGACAAGAAAGAGAAAGCCCAAGTCACAAACTGGTAGTCCTGCCAGGCCCAGCCATCATATGCTCGATTTCAGCTATTGGGGATGAATGTAAGGTGATTTGGCCTAACTGCCATTAATCATCAATGAAATCTGCACAATACAAATAGATCCAACCCAACCTAATTACCGAATTTGTGGAATTATTCTTAAATTCCCTCGCAATTAAGAAAAGAAATTATTGTGTGAAGGATTCCACGTTCTTGTTGATCATTTGATTTCGAATGGGCTAATTATATGATAATGAGAGGGAAGTCGGCATAAATAATTAATAAAGAGAATGAACCTTACCTGCATATAAGAAAAGTCAGTGTTTGTGTTCAAATGATGCCTTACCATAACTTTTGCAAATAGGACAGATTGTATTGTTTTTCATTATCTTACGCAGTTGTTTTTCTCTTTCTTTGTTTAACAAATCATGGAGCACGCGAGGTGGGACCATTTTGCTGCAATAACTCGAAATGTCAACAATCAACTTCGTGCTAGGAGTACCTGAATTTTTTAAAACAGTTCTTAATAGTTCATATTGAATTGATTATCTATGTTTATTGAATTATAAATACACACTCTATAAATAAAATTTACATTATTTTCAACTTTTCGTGGGCTTCATGATTCTTTGCTTAGGTATCTGTACAAATCATCCATCGGATTCTAACAAGTTTTGATGCTTATCTAATCTAAACCCATTAAAGAAAACCTTTGGAAAAGTATTGATTTCTTTATTTTAATCGGTGTAAGAAGAATTGACTTCACATTAGAAACAAGCGACTGATTATTATAGTGTAAAAGAACAATGTGTTGTGGCCTGGTCATGGTGAAAGCTACACCTTGCCAAATTTTTAATAAAATCCACAAAGTGACAAATTTAATCGAAACGAAATTGCTAAAGTCAAAACTCCTAATCTGAGTTGTGCACTGAAAGAAATTGTCCAAGTATTCTCGGTAAATGTCCTAAATTGGGATATGCACTGAAAGAAATTATCCAAATATTCTCCTTACGGTAATTTATGTAATGCGTAACACAAGCCTTAAATATGAAAGTGAATAAATGGAGAAAACATAGAAAATACCCCATTTGCTTTTCATCTCTTCGAACAAGCTTTTCTACGCTAAAACTTTCAAACTTTCTTGACGGTCTTTACAAAACCTACTTAACTGAATATTGTTAACATCTTTTTGTGTCTTCCTTAACTCGTGAACTTCTTAAAGGATTAGAGAATATAATGAAATTCCATCATGTGATCCAAAGATAATGAAAGTCCATTATTCTGTCCTGTAAGACTTTTGATACCAAAAAATATCAAATACATGTATCATGTGCGACACAGATCCAATGCAATCATACATATCTAATACCTTACTAATATGAATGAAAAAATGGAGTGTGACAAAACTAGGATGATACTTGTATGATCTAAAATATATCATCTTTTCGTTTATAGGTCTCAATTGCTCTGAACTTTAAGATAAACTACATCAGAGAAAGTTTTTTCTCTCACTAAATGTTAAACCGCAATAGAGAAAACCCTTAGATTAAATGCTTATATCCCCCTATTTCATACCAAAACCATGGATTTACATGTATATCTATATGTGTCCTAAAGACATATGCTCAAAGTTAATTTGTATATATATGCCCAATGACCTTTTACAATGCTTAAGATTGACACAGATCTTAAGACTTCCACCTATATTATGACAATGTATAATAACTTGTATGACTGAGAGCAAAGTGATGATCATTTGTATTGATAAAACATATTAACATAATATATGAAAAACATATAAATGTATCAAAAGCAAATACAGTGATCCCTAACTAGCAGTGTTTAAGGACTTCAGTACACTCATACTATACACTTGTCTCTCAAAAACAAGTGGACAAAGTTCTCTAGTTAAAGGATCAGTAAGCATATCCTCAGATGCCCTATTTTAATGTCACCTTTCTATATCAATTCCTTTATGGTCAAATATTTGACCTCCAAATACTTAGAGCCTGTAATGTTCTTATTGTTGTTATTAAAAAATACAAAAAAAAGATTATCACAATATAATCGAATAGGTCTAGCCATTGAATCAAATACAGACAACTCAAAAATCAAGTCATTGAGTTAAATCACCTATGTAGAACCCCATAGCATCCCATAAACTTTACATGCATAGTGGAAGAAGTCACCAGTATTTGCTTGCCACTTTTCTACGATACTACATCATCTGCTAACATAAAATACACCCTGATGTAGACTTTCTATCATCTGAACACATAACAAAATCTGAATCTATATAGCCTATGAGATCTAGACTACTGAATTTTCTAAATGTCAACATATAATCCTTAGTTCCCTTTAGGTATCTTAATACTCGTTTATCTGCATTCCAATAGTCTATTCCTGAGTTAGCCAGATACCTACCTAGCAGTCTAACAACAAATGCAATGTTCAATTTAGTGCATACTTGGGCATACATCAGCCTACCAACTGCACTAAAATAAGGCATATTCTTCATAGGCTCTCTTTCGATATCATTCTTTGGACATTGTGCCAAATATAATCTCTCGTTATGAGAGACAAGTGTTACAATAGGTTTATAATCAACCATATTAAACCTTTTTAGCACTCACTTAATGTATGCTCTCTATGATAGATTTAATGAGTGTTGAGACCTGTCCTGGTGAATCTGAATACCTAAGACAAAAGATGCTTTACCAAGATCCTTCATGTCAAATGTTTAGTCAAAAGCTGCTTAACCTCATGCAACATGATCAAGTTATTTGATGTGAGCAAGATATCATCCACATATAAAAGTATAAAGATAACTTTTCTCCCCCTTACCTTGTAATACAAAATATTTTAATTTTATTTTCCACAAAGCCAAAAGAGGTAACAACTTCATCAAACTTAAGGTACCACTGTTTGGAAGCTTGTTTCAAAAGATATATTGATTTTATCTATTGATTTTATCAATTTACAAACCTTATCAATTTTGTCTTGATCCTAAAATCCTTCAAGTTGTTCCACACAGACCTCCTTACAAAGATCTCCATTCAAGAAAGCGGTTTTAACATCCATCTGATTTAGCTCTATATCATAATGAGCTATTATTGTCATAATCACTATAAATGCATCCTTAAAAGATACTAAAGAAAAGGTAACATTAAAGTCAATCCCTTCTCTCTGAGTGTATCATGTAGTAACCAACCGAGCTTTAAACTGCTCAATTTTACCCTAAGAGTCCTTTTGGCCTTAAAAATTCATTTACAACTAATAGGTTTGTAGTTCTGAGGTAAATTAACAAGCTCTTATAATTTATTGTGCTTCATGGATTGCATCTCATCCTTTATTTCATCCCGCTACAAATCTGCATAGAGTCCAAAAACAACTTTTGAAAAAGTAACTGGATTTACAATATGTCCAATATCATAGTCTTGTTCACCTAAATAGATTATATAATTAGAAGAGATAACAAACCTTCTCATTTTAATAGATCTCCTTAATTAAACTAGTTCTCGTACCTTAAAAGCCTCTGTTTGTACAGGTATGAGTTCCTATTCTTGTACTTATATGGTACTGAGACCTTGATCCACCAATTCTGACTATATGAGTGATGGCTATGAAATAACTATAGTATCCACCTTACTATCATCTGAAGGGTGAGAAGGACCACCCTCATCATAGACATCATACTCCAAAAACTTAGTTGTTTGTGACTCTACTATTCTAGACCCTTCTTTTCTACAGTAAAATCTGTATCTTTTAGAGTGGTCAAGATATATAACAAAACAACAATGAGTAGAACGAGAATACAACTTATCTTCATAAGGATTATACAAACATACCTTGGTAGGATAGCCCCATACACAAATGTGGGTAAGGCTAGGCTTCCACCCCTTCAAGATCTCAAAAGTCGTCTTTGAAACTAATTTGCTTAGGACTATGTTAAGTATGTATAATGCAGTCTTTATGGTTCCACATATTTGGAAAACGTACTATTTTCTTATCTTGAAACCCCATGTTTACCACAATATCCACATCCACAATTAGATCTGACAATCTTTATGGACCCACCCAATTGGTTCTCAACTTTAGCATTAAAGATCCTAAATTTCTTGAGAACTTCAAACTTGTTTTTAAGCAAGAATACATAACCATAACGGGAATAGTCATCAATGAATATCAGAAATGTCTTAAATTGCATAAAGCAATTCTTGTATTCTTTAGCTTCTCCTCTTCAGCGTCACCTCGGATAATCAAAGCATTTATGTCCCAAGCCTTATCCTGAGAGTTGTACATTGTAACCAGAATACCAAACTCTTAAGGAAGTGTATTCAGAGCTTGGTGAACAATGCATGTATTAGGAATGTGGATATTTAACACTGTCAACTTACTCTAGAGGTGGACCATCTTTATGATGTACTCTCTCACTCCCCCTTCTCTTGTATGCCTCGTGGAGAACAATTCCTTCACTAAGGCACCTATCTAAGTATTAGAAGATGCCTTGTAACTATGTAAGACATTGTTGAGGAAGACCCTTGCTATAATTGTTTTCGGAAGTCCACATTGCAAATGATATTGAATTGATCTTTTTATGGTCAAATAACACATCCTATTTGACCTTTCCCAGGTTGCGTATGTTGCTTTCTCAGCATCTGAGTTAAGAGATGTAGGTACAAATGGCCTATCCCTGACCATGGCCATATTGATATCTGTCATCTCCAAAGCAAATTCTACATCTTGCTTCCATTTCTTGAAGTTGAAATTAGTCAGGGTTTTAATAGTGTCACTATTGTTTACAGAAAAGGTGAATACAAAATTGACAATGTAATAATGAGCACAAATATAGGATAACAACGATACTCAAAGCCACAAAATAGTATATATAGCATTTTATCACACATGTCATGAAACACCTATGGGCTGAATACATAATACATGCAGATAAGACTTCCACATAAAAATGATTAGAGTATACATCATTAACTCTTATAACTCTACCACCTGTGCGTGAATAGATCACTCAAGCGATAGCTTTCCTCCATCTTATGCCTTTGTGCACATCTCAAAATCTCATATAAGGTCATTACGACCTGTGGGAAGAATTACTAAATACAAAACCAGAAACATCTCCAAACATACTAGCAGAACAATTCAAAAACTAACTTGAAAAGTCACTATAGTGATGACATTCTCATTAGTACTCAAATAGATCCATAGGCACAAGAGATACACCTGTATGTCATCATCACATTTTTTATAGGCATATAATATGTGATAATGTACCATCAATAAATGCAAAATCCTTATGTACATACTCATTATCACATATCAATGCTAAAAATATCATCGATACACTTCATTTGAAAATTCCTCACAAGGAAGTATTAGGTTCCGATCATGCATCTCATACATAATATATATCAAATATACGCAGCGAAAATAAAACGAAACCTCAAAAACCAGATCTACTCATGCATATAGATATAGAAAAATAAAAACATGAAATGTAAGATGTTTACATACCTTTCTAATGATCTCCTTCGTTCTTTAATCTTCTCTGCGTTAGGTTGTCGTAAATCACAACGATCAATGCATACTGTCTCTAATGAAAGTCCACACTAAGATAAAAGGATGAAACCTCACTAGTAGATGACTAGAATTCTTTCTTTGTGCTAGCAAAGATTAGAACTCTTGAGATAGTTAGAGAGAAAAATTGTGTGTGTAAGAAAAAGAACCTTTTCTTTTTCTTTTCTTGTGTCTTACACAAGATACACGAAAATTATCTTAATTTTCTGCACCATTTGGCCTTCTATTACCCCCATCACTAATGGAATGTTATGGGAAGTTAATGATCATGAATAGCATGCATTAATAGAGGTTATGCGAAGTTAATGACCATGAATAGTATGCATTAATAGAAGTTATGGGAAGTTATGGGAAGTTAATGACCATGAATAGCATGCATTAATGGAAGTCAACAACACTTGTTTCTAATTCATTTCATGCAACATTTTCTACCACGATCACATCACGATACAATCCCGAAACACTATCTCATATCTTGACTCACCATTCAAGACCATTTTACTCATCCTTCAGATATCTTATGTGTGTGACCCATTAGGTTCCTGGTTATGTTGGTCACTTGAATTAACACTTAATTTAAGTAAGTTAATAGCGGTATATAGCAACACGTCATGACTCCCAATTGATCAGAAAGTCAGTGGTTTGACTACGAACCCTTTCATTCTCAATGTTTCCATGCAATTAGTCCTTTCACTATCTATACCCCACTTGGTTCAAAGTATGATCAAAGTGTCAACTCTCACTAGACTAACTACGTCACATCTAGTCCAAGTGTTATTAGATCTTGTCTTGAGGATCTCATTACTCTATAATTTTCTCTCTCTTGTCGTCAAAAAAGGCAATTTTCAGTGACTTTTAGGCCATATTTTTGTTCCCGAAGCCCATTTGCAAACCGTTTTTCAATGCAAAGCTTATTCAGCATCAATTCGAGCAAAAATATACAATTCATATAAGCAAAAACAAATTGATTTCTTTGATTTCTTTATGAAAAAATTTGAAAATCTCCATTTAAATTCACACAATTACATTACTGCTCTAATACCATGTATAATGCCTAACACGAGCCTTAGTTACGTGCCTAGGATCAAATGTGACAGTGAATAAACAAAGAAAATGCGAAAAATACCTGATTTGCTTTCCATCTCTTCAAATGAGCTTTTCTATGCCAAAAATTTTGAATTTTCTTCACAATCTTTATGAAAATTGCTTAACAGAATATCATTAACATCTTTTTGTGCCTTTTTTAACGCGTGAATCTTTTAACAAATCAGAAAATTTGAATATTCACGAAATTACTTAAGCAAACAATTGGAAACCTTAGCAATTATATATAGTAACCGTATTAAACCTCCTCATCACAAGCCAATGTATGTCCGACCTACATTGATTATGACCCATTTTTTCTTAGGATTTCAGCCCATTAATTCAAATCTTTTATCGAGATCCTTTATTATCTTTAACCGGATTAAATTCGATTTGATTAATCGAATATCGTTAAAATCATAATTAATTATAGTCCAAATTCAAAAAATTACTAACAATTCCGGTTCCAAATATTAACTGGGATTGATTATTAGAACGTAGTCCTAATGCAATTCCACATTCGTCCCAAAAGCCAAATTCTGATCTTTAAAGTCCAAAAGGCCAAAAAAGAAAAAGAACATATCACTTTTATGCTGTCAAAACACAAAACATGCCATTAATATGTAGAATCGGAAGTGGTGGACGGGTCCTCTTGCAAAATGTGCGGAAGGGCAGAGTTGTCATTGCAGAATGGTGTCCACCGCAGGCAGTGTATTAGTCGGCGACGACCATAGGAGCATTCACACCCTCTCCTTTTATAGTCCTCTCTTTTACGTTCTCTTCATTCTTTTGTTTCTGAACATTGATCATTAGTTGCAGCTTTCCTTGGACAAGCTTTGGCTTATGGCACATTTTCTACTTAATACTTTCAAGCCTGGAGTCCATGATGCTACTATTTTTCTAGTAAAATTTGTCTTTTCTTCTGGGCATTTCTTGTTTGCTATCCAGTCAATGGAAACTGTTTTTCCTTTTTTTTCTTTCTTTCTTTTTTTGCAGTTTCTGGATTTGCTGGATTATACACTAGCTTTGTCAGCTTAACCACCAAGTACTGGTGTTTATCGTAATCACTTCTCATCAGCCAGTAAAGAAACTAGAATGCTTTCAATGCTTTGATTTGTCACTCTGAACTGTTCCTCTTTGCGTGTTTTGCTGTTCAAATATATAGCGTCTAGAATTTCCAAAATATATATGTATATAGCATCTATTAACGTCCCGTCTATGTATGGCCATACCTGATGAGGAAAAACGTTGGGCAACGGGCATAATAACTACTGCAATTCGTCCTTTTTTTAATAATTATTATTAACGCTCTTTTTCTTTCTTTGATGCCCCACTTCCCCACTTCTCTGTCTCTTCCCTGTGTAAAGGCCACCTTTTTTTTTGGGTACAAGGAAAGAAAACAAAAGAAACGACTTAAAGGCCACCTTTTTCTTTGTACCATCTTTGAACCTGATCTAGGTACCTGTGAATCTCAAATCCTCCAAAACAATGGCCAGGAACAATAATGACAGCAGCAACGCCCACTCTGCACAACACCAACCAGACACTACAACCCTCTTGTTCTTTTTCATGTATCTCAAGCGTATGAATCCTCTTGTGCCCCCACTTGGCATTATTGGCTTCTTCTTGGTGGCTCTCTTCTTCATTGGCTGCTGTTTCTACTTAGATTACCAAGGTGTCACTCGCAGTTTGCGTTACCATGGTGCCTCTTGGCTGGAAATGGTTAGTCCGTTGTCATCATCAGCATATTCCATTAATTCTCAGAAAGGACTGCCGAAGTTTCTCGATAAAGATGGTGATGGTTGCAATATCTTCGATGGGAACTGGGTTTGGGATGATAGCTATCCACTGTACAAGAGTAAAGATTGTATTTTTATGGACAAAGGATTCAGGTGTTCGGAGAATGGTAGGCCTGACAATTGGTACACCAAGTGGCGCTGGCAACCAAGTCAATGTAACATGCCCAGGTAATATATCTTCTTTAGATTTTCACCTTTAGTTTCTAAAATTGCCTCTTTCAAATGACGTCGAGTTCATTTTAATGTTTGGTTGATCGCTGAGAGCTTGTGCAATCAAGAACAGTAAAAAAAAAAGAAAGATATTTCAAGTTTTCTTACGTATTGAGTTCTGCTGTCTTGCCTCGTGTAGTTGTTTAGTTAGTTAGAAAGCTTTTTTAGTAATTTATTTCGCAAAGAAATGCAGCTTCAAGTAATTGAATTGTCAAAACTAATTAATGTGTAACGGACGTACCTGATTTCTGGGTATTACTTAGTTGTACATGGCAGGAAAAGAGAAATTTAAGCCAGTAATAGCAGTAGGATTATGCTAGCAATATCACGTATAGCTTTCCTTTCTGGTTGTGAAGGAAAAAAAAAGGTTCATTTCTGTTTCAACTTTTCCATTTACGTTCACGGTTTTCTTGTCTGGACTAATATCCTTTTTTCTTTTTTTGCAATCGCGTAAGAATCTGTGCCATTTCTGCTGCCTTTCTCTTCTTTGTACGAGCAGAAGATACTCATTGTCAGCTACCATTAAGCAATAGTAACGTTATAGTTATATGGCATGGCATAAGTCGTCCTGTTCAAAATCTTCTTGATTTATAGAACTGATGTGCCCAAAGAACCTAATTGATGCTGTAACTTTTGGCTCTTTTCTTTCAACTGGAGCGGAGTTTGGCTGTAACAAACATATGAAGAGCCTTTTCATTAGTTGGACCGGGTTAACCTTAGATTTTCAATTCTATTTCAAAAGCAGGTTTGATGCGAGGTTGATGTTAGAGAAATTAAGAAACCGGCGGGTTGTATTTGTTGGCGATTCAGTTGGAAGAAATCAATGGGAGTCCCTCCTCTGCATGCTTGCATCTGCTGTTCCGAATGATTCATCAATCTATGAGGTGAATGGAAACCCAATCACAAAGCATAAGGGATTTCTGGCATTCATGTTCAAGGACTATAATTGCACCATTGAGTACTATAGAGCTCCGTTTCTTGTAGTCCAAGGCCGGCCACCAACTGGAGCTCCTAAGGAAGTTAAGATGACCATAAGAGTGGACAACCTGGACTGGACTTCCCCCCAGTGGAGAGATGCAGATGTACTCATCTTTAACTCTGGTCATTGGTGGAATTATGAGAAGACCATAAGAGTGTAAGCATAACTTTGTCCGATAAGTTGACCCAACTGTTGATACTGAACTTATGATAACTTTCAACTTTTGGCATGAAGCAGGGAAAAATTTTACCCAGGGAGATTGATTAGTCAGTCTGCTTCGACCCTAACATCCCAACTTCATGTTTGATGCACATCTGTGTATTATGTTACAGAAATGCATGCGTGTGTCCATGCACTTGGTTTTGAAAAGGGCATAATCTATCAAAACGGACTTCTCACATGCATAATGTCATTTTGATCACAACTCCAGCGTCTAGTTGTTTGGGAACCATGAAAAGATATAAATACTTGTTTGATCAAAAAGAGCTTAAAGTCACATTTGGTCAATTATGTAAACTTGGTCTTGAATTTTGTTTGCCAGCACAGAATTGGTTTTGCAGTAGCTAGTGCCAAATGACTGTATTCTGAGTTCATGTTTCTTTCGGTATCTCATTGGTTGCATATATATGTTTCATGTTTCTGAAAGGAAGTAGGGGGATGATATTTTTATCTGCGTACTTTCTGCTTATCGCCACTTTCCTCGTGGTTTACAATCTATCTCAGAATTCAAGAATCGTATCCAATTGTGGAACGGCATACAGCAGAAATGCAAGTACACTTATTGTTGAAGGGTTATTTTGCAGGGATTTTGTGGTTATGTTTTGATGGGAAGACGAGTGAATGGGTGTTTTTATAATGACCTCGGATTTGTGTTTTCCAACAGGGATTGCTACTTCCAAGAAGGAGAGCAGATAAGGATGGAGATGAGTGTGGAAACCGCATATAGAAGATCAATCGAGACTTTGATTAAATGGATGCATCGGGAAGTAAACATAAGCAAGACCCAAGTCGTCTTTCGAACCTATGCCCCTGTGCATTTCAGGTTTAGCTCATACATAATGTGATTGATCCTATTTCATTTTCTCATGCCATAATTTGGATGTTACTCTTAGAACGAATGAAACAATTATATTTCTGAAACTATGGATGCTCATTATCATTTCCTTCGCATGGAATTTATGGCCATCATTTATTTTCTGTATTACTCATTCATCAGCTTAGACGAGATAAACCATTGGTATGTCTTTTCATTTTGGATTGAATAGTTATGGAATGAATTATCCAAATTTGATACATCACTCAAAAATTCTTAGTCAGCACTTGAAGTTCCCTTTAAATAGAGAAATAATTTATAAACTGCTAATGTCGTAGTGGTGGCCACTGGAACACTGGCGGTAGCTGTCACATGGAAAAACTTCCTCACTTGGGATCATTGCCTGATTCAACTGATTACCATCATAAGATATTCCTAGATGTGTTGTCTACACACTCTAATGAATCACAGGTGAACAGCTTGGATTTGTTGAATGTGACAAGCATGGCTACAAAGAGAAAAGACGGTCATCCATCCTTGTATTATCAAGATCCAGAGATTGGTTCGGTTTCTCTTAAACTACAAGACTGCAGCCATTGGTGCCTGCCTGGAGTTCCTGATTCATGGAATGAGCTTCTTTATGCACTGTTTCTCAAACGGGAGTCTTTACGCACACAAAACTCGACGGAGTCTTCTCAAGCTCCTCTATAGTTTTCTTTTTCTTTTCCCTTTGACATGGTTATAGGTTCATCACGAAGATATCATTGAATAGTTGGCCTCGAGACATTTTTAAGCACTGCCATGACTCGACTTCTCTGTCAATCATGTCATCAAAATCTTCAACAGACACTTCCCAGTCATGAAAATTCTGAGAACTTCTGCATGCCAACTATGTGCTGTGATTGGTTAACAGAAGAGCCGGATAGCCATAAGGAGTCTTGGCAGCAGATTCAGAAGACATTTGTAATGGTTCTCTGAGCAGAGCAGCGAGTGACTAATACGTGTAAAGATACGTACAGTTTCAGTTTCTGTAAATGTTACAGAAAGTTTACTGGTTATAGTAATAAACAACGATAGAAAGCTGGTGATAGTTGTACATCTACATAGCACATTCTTAAATTTCAATGATTAAATGAAATGTGATTATACAGTTTGTCTTTTATCAGTCGACTTAAAGCCATATGGTAAGGCTAATGCAATAGCTATGTCACTCTTTTTTTTTTTTTAAAGTACATCAAAAGTGGTTAATGTTCTTCAAGTTTTCCACCATCAAGCGACTTCCTCTATCTCTACCTACTGTCTACTGTCTTCCTTTAATTCAACAAAAGTAAGCTCTAAACACCAGGTAGATTTGGAATTCACACAAGTAGAACTTCCAGCAATTTTGAGGACAACATATATTATATCTAGCTACAAATTCTTGCAAACTTAACTATACCATGGTACTATGCCTCTGGAATTCCCAGATGCTCACTGTTAATATCGATCAATTTCATCTCAAAATTTTCAATTTTATCTAGTGTTATAATTGAATACAAGTGAAAAATTATTTTAGTATACCATCTATATCTAAGAGAAACAATAGAATCTAAGAAAGTTTAATTTCAGAATGAATCTTAAGGCTAATATAAGTTTTCATAGATATAATTCTAAATATATTGTACTTATTATTTATAATATATGAAGCATTCATTGTGTTTATAATATGTTTAAATTTAATTTTATTGTTGTCCTAAAAAAGCACAAAAAGGAGGACGTTGTTTTGTGTGGACTGCATCTTGCTTGCAATTATTTTTTTTTCTATTTAGTGATGAAATTAGAAAAGGAGAGAATGTTGTTGTGCGTGTACATTAAGAATGTCTTGCAAGAGACAGATATGCATATGCTTGATGTGATTGTGGGAACTAATTAGCACTTGCAATGCAATAAATTGAGGTTGCTCAGGGGAGTATTAGTATGCCTCTACATTGCTTAACTAAATTAATTTGACCTGGTTGACTTGAATCAGTGAAGTTGTTATATGTACTATGTAGAGGGAGATATACCGATATTTGATATTTGATTGGTGTAAGTTTCTGTCAAGTGTAATGGATGGTAAATCTTTTTAAATCAACCGGTAGAAGTCATGGTGAAAAGCAATATGATGAACATGTTTTAGTCGATGTAGAAATCAAAGCCCTTGGGTGCTATTTAATAATAAATATATTTTGTTTCATTATTGTAGAAAGGGGGATGTAATTTTTCATATGGGAGGACGGAGATTTCAATGAAAAGGCAAAATCAATTATAAATAAATTAAGAGTTGATAATAAAATGTTGAAACTTGAGAATAGGAAGTTAAAAGATGGTAAAAACACGGATAATATGCATGAGCTGTATCGAAAATTGACATAAGTAAAAGTGGTGTTGAAATACACAATGTCTGAAGCAAAAAGATTGCAAAGGAAGATAATTTATTATAGAATATTTGTTGTAAAATTTTAGCTATATTTGTAATTTATTATAGAATATTTGTTGTAATATTTTAGCTATGTTTGTAGCTCTCTTTATTGAAGAATTAAAGAATATAAAATTTATAAACTTTAGTGTTACACAATGGTAATTTATTAGGACTGTTCTATTAGATTGAAAATTTTCTTATAAGTTATTTGGGCTAAGATGTTGTCATATTTTTTGGTTATTTAAGCCTAAGAAATGAGAAAGTTAATACAAAACTTATTTTGTATTCATAATATGTGAGAAGATAATGTTTACTAGGATGGTGGGATGTGCCCATTTAATTCCATCAATTATCTATTCTTTAATCAATAAAAAGGGAAAAAGAGAAAAGAGAATATAGGAGCTATAGACGAAGATAGCTTACCAAAAATTAGTGCACCATATCAAAGCAATGACTTGAATACCGTTCCGTACCGGACGGTACCGACCGAAACGTTCAGTTCCGGCTGGAATCCGGTACCGGAATGGGAATAAATATACCGGGCCAAAATTTCGGCCAGTACCGACCGTTTTCGATCGGTACCGGCCGGAACCATAAATTCCGGAACGTTCAGTTCCGGCTGAAATCTGGTACCGGAATGGGAATAAATATACCGGGCCAAAATTTCGGCCAGTACCGACCGTTTTCGATCGGTACCGGTCGGAACCATAAATTCCGGAACGTTCCGGACAAATCCGCAAAAACAAATTTGGTTAGGGACCATTTTGCAAAATTAAAAAATTTAAACCTAAAAATCCCTACCCCCGACTGTCTCTCTCTCTCGCTCACCTCTGCTGCCGACTCTCCCTATCAGAATCTCAGATTTCTCTCTCCCTCACCTGTCGCCATCTGTCGCCGGCTCGCCGCCTGTCGCCGCCGCTCCTCCTCCTCCTCTTCTCCTCTCCGTTGTCGTGGCCTCTGCGTCCCTCTTCTCCTTCTCGTCGTC